>JAGFPH010008074.1:33694-59394 GCA_018207615.1 Philaenus spumarius | reverse complement strand
TTAGCCAATCCTTTCCTTACCGGAGAATATTCAGCCACTCCATTTTTCTGATTTAGAATATTCAGCCAAACCGTTCCTTGCTGGAGAATATTCAGCCAACCTCGCTTCCCTCAAAGCCTGTAATTTACTATAAGTTATGTTATTATAAGATAGTTAGTAATTAATGTTTTTCCCTAAAGTTTCCCAGGGAAATCGGGAGTAATTTATACTAGTACCATAAGAGTAGTATAGGCTCCTCTCCTGTATTCGGAACCGCTGGAGAATATTCAGCCATCCGTTCCTTGCTGGAGAATATTCAGCCATTCCGTTCCTTACTGGAGAATATTCAGCCATTCCGTTCCTTACTGGATAATATTCAGCCAATACATTCTCTACTGGAGAATATTCAGCCACTCCGTTCCTTACTGTAGAATATTCAGGCAATCCATTCCTTACTGGAGAATATTCAGCCAATCCATTCCTTACTGGAGAATATTCAGCCATTCCGTTCCTTACTGGAGAATATTCAGCCATTCCGTTCCTTACTGGAGAATATTCAGCCATTTCGTTCCTTACTGGAGAATATTCAGCCAACCTCGCTTCCCCAAAGAGTGTAATTTCCGATAAGTTATATTATAAGATTTTTTAGCGTGTGTAAGCATTTATTCAAAAAAAATCGCCAAAAATAGTAAATGAAACCCAATCCAAAAGTGTTCCGTGGCTTTTTTGTAGAAAAAGTTTAAACAAATTTATATATGCCAGTAAAAAAATTATAGATGTAAAATTTACAAAGTTATTAGCGCAAGAAACAAAAATTGTTCAGTTACGAAAAATACAATTGTACACTCTACTGACGTTTTAAAAAGAATAGCAGTGTGAGATAGGTGAGTTTTTTTAACAATTATGTAAAAAAAATGACTGCGCACCAATTGTGTATATGTATGTAACACAATTTTATACATGGCAAAACAAAATTTTTTTAGTGCTTTTTGAAAACAACTCAGACGATCAAGATTTTGTCTGTTTTTGATTTGGTTGTTTTTTTATTTGCCTAAAGGAACTTTAAACAATAGTTTAATCTAGTGTAAAGTAAATAAAAAACACATAATTCAAAAGTTTTATGTAAAGGTTTGTTGTTGAAACATGCCTACATGCAGAAATTTACCGACAGAGTCTTGCAAACTGTTTAAGAAATTAAACATTGCTTTGCTACCAAATATGTGACACTCTTGACGCATTTAAAAAAAGATTAAATTTAGAATCTATGTAATGGGATGTATTGATCTATTAAAGAAGGTCTTTACTTACGTCGTAATCCATTTTTCAATCAGCTGAGGCACCATTAACAATGCAACCTAAACTAGACAGGGTTTTGTAATTTGGTAAGGATTATTATCTAAACAAAAAAATGTGAAAAGATTATATGTAGAAAATGATTTCTATTAATCATTTCTATTAAATGGTACAGATATAAATTAGTATTAATTTGTATATAGCACAGTTTTGAACATAAATGTAAATTTACAAAAATTCAGAAATAAAACGATGACTACTCTAATTAAATTTTAACTAAATTTATAAGCACTAAAATCAAATTAAGCTAGGTCAAACAAAAATAGTATAACAAAAAACTTAATTTAGATTATGTATATACATATAAAAATGTATTAAGTAGAATTATTAAGTAGAGTTCCTTGTAGACGATAAGCCAAACATTTGCTGTAGGTATCCCCAATCCTATAATTTTACTTACTGCAGGTTTACTTTACCTTAGGTTTACTTACCTTAGGTTTTGTACCTTACTAGTTAACCGTAAAAATTATCACTTTGTGTATATACATGTGAAAAACAACTTTGACTAGATATAATACTCCCAGCGGTTTGATATTTAATGTAGATCAATATTATAAGTACTGGTTTATAAATTACACTGTTAACTTTAAAAATAAAATTAGTTTATGTTTTAAAAAATGTTAAAATTTCAAAATATTGGTCAGACAATGTTGAAGCCCTTGTTGTTAGATTCTAGCAGTTTGCTGATTTATAGGAAGTTTTTAGAGCTTGAAATTATGACCTTGGTACTAGAACAGAATACATTTGTTGAATCGAAAATAGTGTAATAAATATATTTTTTTAAATGTACACCCTTTTAGCAAAAGTCTAGTGAATAACAAGGATTGAGTTAAAGTTAGTATGAAATTGTCTAAACCAACTAATAGACAAAACTAGACTTATATAGTCTTTTATTGCCGGTTATTACACCACTACAGTTTGCTATATTTGTCTCCCGACTATATTTCGTTTTTAAATTGCATAAAGATAATTACACCGTGTGACTTGTAGTCTTGTTAAATCAAAGTTAAAACAAGTGTTGCACAAGTTAAAACAAGTTATGTTTTGTCTCGTAACTTTAATCCATTACCCTATTTGAAATTGAATTTTACCATAGGCCTATTACTATTTAGAAATTTTCGGTTAAATATATTAAAACTTCTACAAGACAATATGTAAGTTTTGTTTGGCAAGAGATTGTTCAGTCTTGGCTAGGTTAAAAGTTTACACAAGTTTGAATGATGTTAAATTAATTCTTAATATTAAACTGAAACTTACTAGGTTTAATTGATTAAATATTAAAGACTTCTGACATAGTTAAATATAATATGGGATCTCAATAACCATAAAATACTTCAATGTAGGTTACATTCTTTATTAAATACCTGGCTTTAAAGAATGTGTTATTTAAACATGATGATTTTATTTATTTTAAGCTTTTACTAAATTTAATTTAGCTATGGTTTAAAAATGCTTTCATAAAATGAATTACTGGAGGTATTTAAATGCATTTTATGTTGCGATAAATGGCAAAACATTTATTTTTAGTTTCAAATGTAAAAAATGTATACACAATGGCGAAAGAGAACGTAGTACTAGGTTTACATGACTCATGCCTGCACTATTCCAGGAGTCGCGCCCAGTATTAAGGTGAAAGTAAGAAATTTCGTTTCAGCTTTGAATAAAATTGCGGAGACTTAACTTATCAGCTGTTTTCGTTGGCGATGATTTTTTAATATTGTAACTATAAAACCAGTGTAGTTTAACGAGTGGGACAAGGTGTTGACATTTTTTTCTACAATAAACGATTTTATACGAAACTAACTAAAGTGGTCTAGAGCTTTTGTAAGTCCGACATTTGTTAAAGTGTTTATTATTTCTTGTACTTTAAAAATAGACATGACAACAAATATTAAATTTACCTAAGCTATTTATAACATATTAAAGACACTGCACAATAAACATTCTTGGTATGGAGCCAATATTTATAATTTAACGATTGTCCTCCTATAAAAGGAGAATTTACTCACTGCGGCATTGTGTGGAAAGTTCTCTTTTGTCAGAGAAAGAAAACCATTTTTGAATTTCCTTAAGTCATTAAACAAAAATTTAAGTGAATGCTCGAGAAAAAATAATATGTATAAATGTCTCATACAAACATGTTTTGAGTTTTTGCAATAAATAAAATACCCTAAGTTAGATAGTTTGATAACACAAATAGTTTTTAAGATTATCCCAATTAAACCTGTTATCGAAAAGTATTCCTAGCAATTAAACTGGATGATTTCTTGATTTCTTAAAAAAAAAAATCATAAAGGAAAGTAGATGCTCCGTTTTATTAATATTGAGTTTAAGTGAAACGACAGACCTACAGTATTAATAAAATAGGCCCAAGAACATAGTCCTGAGGTAGCCATTTTCCTCTGGTAAGAATAATTATGTATAAACTGTTCCCATGTAATTGTAGGGTATACAATCGAAATACTACGTATGACCTTAAGTTGGTGGAGAAAATAGTGGAATCTATAAATAACTTAAAATAAAGTATACACATTTGAAAATAAGACCAGATATTGTGAAAGTGGCAAAGTGATTGAGACGTGTAAACTAAATCTGTTTACAATTTTGCATGTCTTCTTATTTTTATTTTATAAAAACTAAAACAAAGACAAAATAATTTCATTTAATATTTCAGAGGCTCCAAAACTCATTGAATTTAGTATGCCTTAAATTGAAAATAAAGAAAACAATTTTTAATAAAAAGCTTATTCAATAAAAAGTTTTATAATGTTGTAGACAAAAATAAAAGAAAACATATCGCTACTAGTAACTATGTACTGTAGAATAATAATCAGATATTATAATTTGTTTACAGAAAAAATTAACTCGTTATATAAAGAACAAATAGAACCCTGCCAAAGAAAATAATAGGAAAATATTATTTATAATATACGTACTATGCGGCAACGATTAATTTTTTTTATACTGCAAAAACATAATTATAATCCGGCGATGGTCATATAAAAACTAGGGCACAAACATCTAAAGATAAGTCAACAATTCTCTCTATTTCATGTCTTATACTTAATTATTCAAACCTCAAGTACGAGACACAAGGAGCTAAAAATACCAGGCTATATATTAAATAAAAGTTGGAGCCACACTATGAGCAGACAACGGAAGTTGATAAGGGAAACGTTGTAATAATTAATTAAGACATTAACCAAAAAGCGCATCATTTCATTGACGAAAACGTCTCAAAAATAGATTTTTATTCCAATATTCTTTAAAACATATCCATCGATCAACTCAAATCTTAAAATGTATTAACTAATAATCAAAAAAGACATTTCAAAATCATCAAACTTCAAGGCCCATTCTCAAGAGAGGTCTTTAAAATCCTCAAACCCAAATTACCGATATAACCTTTTATAAAACTTTCTTCAGCACCCATATTACTAAGAAACTGAACCAAATTATCAAAAATAAAATTGCTTGAAATTACATTATAAAAACAGGCTAAAGTTGGCTGAGACAGTAAAAAACTACACTAACATACAATTTAGTTTCTTTAGATATGTCTTACATTTTAGTTAAAAATACTAATAGTGTCTTCTCCATAATTTAACAAATTTAACTTCACTCTCTCTGCAATTGCAATTAATCAAGTAATTTTCTAGTTTTTGAAACAATACTGCATAATTGTTACTTCAAACTCATGGGTGAACGTTGAATAAAAAAATATGCATTTTTGTAAGGGCTGAAATTTTCCTTAGCTATGTATATAGAAACCTGCTCAAACTATAAGTTAACTATAACTATAGTATAACTATAAGTTTGCAAATTTTCGGAACAACAATATAAAATATTAATGAACTACAACCATCATTAGGTACCTTCACGATACAATAAAATATAGAAATTATTTGGACAACCCTGCAACAGTAAAACAAAAAAAATCACCGATACAGTTCAAAGTTAGTATGTTTTTAATATTAGTTTGAGTTTTATTTAGTTTGTTCCAACTATTGCAATCCCGTTTGTAAGTGATCAACGACTCTTTAAAACAATACTTTTCTGCACTCATATAAGTATTATTTTATTGATTTATAGTTAAATAAGAAAATAGACATAAGTTTTTAATACATAATTGAAGAATTTTTGAGGCAATATTAATAACATTCATGGAGCTACAATTATTCAAAGATAAAACGTGTTAAAATAAACACTAATCTATAAATAACGTGGACTATAGAGGAAGGATTGAAATTATAGCTCATAAAATATATAAACAAATTAAATTACATTTTATTTAAATAATTTGATATGTAAAAACTTACACTTCACATCTATCTTGGCAAGAAAAAGTAATAAAATGATTTTAGTAACTATAGAAATACTGGTCATAAAGTATCATTGTTGTAGTTTTGTAGTGTTCAAATAATGGTGTACTCTTATAATATGTAATTTTTGAATTGAAATGATACAGTTTTCCAAACAAATAACCTTTGTGTAACACATAGTTGTGGCAAGGATGTATAGGAAGCATTTAATAAAATTGATTCAGATTTTGTGATAGAAATCTTAATGGAAGTAATAAAAAATGAGTTCATTAAGCAAACTTAATTATGTTCAGTTTCTTTAAACAATTGGCTAAAACATTTGGAGACCTATATTTAAAAATTTGCCAATTCGATTTGATGGTTATAATATTAATTAAAAATACTTTTAACATACTACTTAGAATTTTAAGAGATACGAGTATTTAGTATCATTATTAGTTCGAAAGTTTTACGAGAAAAGTTATATATTTTTTTTGTAGATTTGTATTTCACAACTTTAGTATTGAAACAAAAATGTCATAAGATATGTTTTTTTTTCATGGGATACGCATACAGAAATATATATTCTGCATTTTTACGTTTAAAGTAGTACACTAGACATGTCTCCTTAGTTTTAAGACATGTATATTGATCATGTTTAACGACTTCGTAGTGACTACGTAATAGAATTTCTACGTATTGAGTTTTATTTAAGAATGCCATGCCCCTTAAGATTCCTTCTTAGAACTTTTGTTCTAAACCGATTAAAGTATACACCGATTAATTACTTTGGTCTGAAAACAACTGAAGAACCATCTGCAAACACATTCCTCTGGCGAGAGAGTAGATTGGGACTTGGTGTCCTAAAGCCGGACCTTAAAGACGCTATCGACAAAATGAGGAAGAATAGCATTTTTTCACAAAAACTTTTAAACGGACAAAAGCTAGTTATTCACAATTATTGTTTGAGTGAGATATTGGGGCTTTGCTATGAATAAAAGAAGTTCAAAAGTAAATTTATTCGTATCTCGTATTATTTTTATCGAAAGGTAACATTATTTAAAGTGTGTTTAGTTAAAACAAGTTTCCATACAATCCTTCCTTTGAAGGAAGGGTTGATCAAAACCCTTCCTTTGATCTAAATACAAAAACATTGTCTATCAATTTATTTTCAAATTTGACGAAATAAAATATTGTACGATTTTTAAATAATCAACTTTGATGAACAACAAATTCATGCTCTTACAGTTTAATAACAAATTGCTTCATTAATAGCACTACACAAGGTGTACTATGAAGGAATCGCTGTTTGAATTGGCTTATTTAACACAGGTGAAACTTGAATTATTTTCTACAGATATGTAAAAAGGGTTTCTGACCAAAGTTTCAATCTTTTACTGTGGCAAAAACAAAATGGTGAAGTAAAATATATTTAACTTTTAAAACAAAACCACTGTTTTCGTTCATGAATTATGAATTACAACCAAGGTAGTGGAGGGAAGTTGGTGCCCCAGAGAAGTGACCTATTAGCCCTCTTTAGGCTTTATTTATACCTTATTTTATTTACTTCTTCATAAATACATGTTTGATATTTTCAATTCAAGAGTAAAATATAACATTATTTAATAGTAATAATTGATATGAGATGCTATTTAGTGTATTATGTCTAGTGGCATCTCATAAAGGTTATCACGGTTTCGAAACAGTATAGTTTCATCTTCAGGCACAATCTGTCAATTTCCTCGACAGAGGTCAAAATATAAACACACTTAAAATAACACAAAACAATAACACTTATACGGTTGAACATAGTTTAATTTTTGCCAAGTCTAGGCTGGGGGGATAACAGTGCAGGAACTAAGTCTGCCCTTTTCGTTATTATTTGTTGTAGAAGGCCTTTTACGATGTTTGTTGGTTATCCTTAATGCAGAATCGTAAATTAAATTCGACTGGAAGAAGAGCTTGTCTATCGTTGAGGATGTTGTGTGGATCTAATTGCACTCTTTTATAAATCTCAAACTCTTCCATCGAATAAATATATGTCTTATTTGTAGTGAAGCACGAGAAAGATCTTAATTTTTAGTATTTGTAAATCATTAGACATTTTTTAACTGATCCACGGTTTCAGTTACATAATAAGCTCTTTGAAAACCCTCACCAATTTATACAATTTATACGTTTTTTAATTTTTGGTGAATTGAATACTATTGTTTTAGTTAGTGGTGTTTATAAAACAAAACATTAGTTTAGAGTGAACAATAGCATATCAACAGTTCATCAACAAAATCAGTACGGCAGTTTTGTTGATCAAACTGCACATCTTTATCCTCCATTATATATACTTATGTAGATAATAACCTCTAAAACTAAACACATTAAGTTTAAACTCCAAACCACAGAAACACAAACAACAAATAAAACAAGTTAATTAAAAATTAGTTTATTGCACCACTTTTATGTAAATTTTGATATCATAGTTATAATTATTATAGAGGTGGTTCCACTACTTTATTTAATATATATTTGTCGCTATAGCAAAAACGTAAAGCACAAAACTAACAAGTAAGAAGAAAATACGAATTCAGCTTAATATATACAGTAAATTAAATATAAATAATATCTTCATTATTCTGCAATTAGTGGAGATTAAATTTAATAAAAACATAAGCATTACATAAAATTTAGATTACTAATATTTGAAAACAGTCGTGCAAAGTAGGTTATTTCCTCTAAATAGCTTAATTTGAAATATTGTTAAACATTTCTAAAGGATGGGTGAAAATGTAAAAACGATTTAATATTTCGAAAATAAAAGATATACGAAGAAAATGCAAATACGATACAACTACGTTAAAACAATTTCAATGTGAAATTTCAAGAGAAAAGCAAAGGTGAAAACTGTGCATCAATAACTCAAAAGGTTTTTAAGAAATTCAAATTTATTTACATTAAAAATCTCATAAAATGATAGTTTTTATGAAATTTTATCTATATCTATATATATATATAAAATCCAAATACCAATCACTGACTCACTCATGATGATGGAATCCCACAAACCACCGAACAGAGTGGAATGAAATTTGGTTTGTAGCTTCCTCTAGGGCCGTAGGTGCTCTCTCAGGTTTTAAAAAAATTCGAAATTTTAGGGGAGGGGGGGTTTGGGCAGGTGTATGTTGCTAAAAATTCCCATAAGAAATACATAGTATAATATATTTATTTGGTTAATATACGTTTAACTTTGATTTGTCTATCCGTGCAAAGCCGGATCGGGCCAGCTAGTATTATATAAAAATCTAATGGTTTCTGTCTGTGTGTTACTCAATCACGTAAAAATACTGGATGGATTTCAATGAAATTTGGCACACATATAGATCATGGCCTAGAATGCGACATAGGCTAGAATTCATTTATATTTAAGGGTTGAAACAACCCCTAAAACAATAAATATTTATTATTATACTTCCCATTAAGCTAGAGAGCTGGAAATTGGTAAATTTATTTCTTACAATACATATTATATACTGTTTAAATCACATTTGCATTTTATAAAGTGCTGCTAAGGGGTGAAAATGTAATAACAACACCTAAAACAATAATTAAATTTATTACTATACTTCCCTTAATGCTGCGGATCTTTGGACCGTGTGCGAAGCCAAGGGTACCTGCTAGTGATCTATAATTTAACATTGTTGATGTCTCCCTATTGAATTGCATTTAAAAGTACATTATTTATTCAAATTCATTCAATAATTCTCTTTATCAAATAAATAAAAATAAAATATTAAGTGAAATTGCTATGTTTATTCTAATGTAAAGATGGTAGTTATAAATTACAAAAAACAGTCAAGTGGTATTAAAACTTGCATTGAAAACGAGGTCCTACAATGGATTAAAGTTAAATTGAAAAGTAAAGAATTTTCGTTAAAATTATACGAGGAATAAATAGTTACTGAGAAACCACGAGTGTGTTTTTTTGTATGAGTTAATAATAGTGTCAACTATCAAACTATCACCCTGTACATAAAGCAAATCTTACTTTTGGAACAAAAATAAATAAAATATCTGTATTCTATATAGTATATATGTCAACTATGCATTCCATTTGAATAGATCAGGAGTTAAATTTGTATAAATACATATATTGATAATAAAAGTTAATATTTATATTCATTTTATAACCTCAAGGCAAATCTTATAACGTAATTAAACCCTACATTAGTTCTTTAACCCATATTTAGAAAAACTCACTTCTCAAGACTTATATTATTGATTGAAGTTGTAAACATAACGCCAAAGTATAATATACGCTATGATTTGTTTAAGTATTACAGATAATGGGTGAAATCAGCTGTTATATTGTTACTCACGTATGTACGTTCACTGACTTTTATAGGACGTACACTCGCTTTTATAGGAGTTGGTTTTATTAATACATTAACATACATAGTATAATTTGCATTGTTTGGATTATAGCTAACCACTTCAGAAATAGTGGTTGGATGAGAAAAAAGAATATGTAGCTTACGTTTAAAAAATTTCAAATGAAAGTAAATATAAAAAAGAAATACAAATTTAAATTTTTCTACATAAAACAAAACAATACAACTTTTTAATAGGGCTGCGTCTGTCATTGTAACAATATTACAGAACCTCAACTTCTTTAGAGACTTTAATTTGATTATTTCACAAATAAAATGTCAACGATATCAAAAATAAAAATTACGTCCAATTATACATTTGTAATTTAATAAAATTACGTGAATATTTAATATTAAAATATTTTTAAATCCATTATTGTGAATATGAAGAAAAGCATGCTTTTATCAAGCAATGAACTAAGCTTTAAGATGAAGCCGCTGAGTCTTGTGTCAACCCCTTCTCTGTCTTGTTTAAATTACTATTTTATCTTGCTTTATCATTAACTGTCATAATAAAGGCGACGACTTTCCTATATATTTCTTTCCAACTTTAATAAAAGCAGACAATCATATTTATGACGTATAATATGCTTCAAATTTCTTTGAAAAATGAGATAAAGGGTTTATTAAAATTGTTATTCTTCTTTATTTGTTATTTTAATGACTACAAAAAGTAGAGATTCTAAAGCAATTTGACAATATTTATATAGACTTATTATATTATATTATTATTATTATATTACTCTTATACCTGGAATTTCATCCCTATAATGCACTTCAGATGAGATAAAATAAATAAAATTGCCTTTGATACTTACTTAAATATCGTACCTAAATTTTATAGAACACAGCCTAATTTATGATTACTTTAAAATTAACAACCTGTTATATAATTTTAAATTTTTTTCATAACCATAATGCATTTTTTGCTATAGACCAATGGAAAACTGTCTTATTTGCTAATTTATTTTTCTTAAGCGTTAGATTTTATATAGCCTACCATACTTTTGGCAAAGTTAAATGACTTAAGGGTTTCAAGATCAACTACCACTTGTTCTATTTTGATTGAATGCTGTGTGTTAAAGCTGATAGTAATGCGTCTTCTTGGAACTGTATCGGTAGTTGCGTTTCACAGGGTTCCGTACAGGGACATTTATTCTTTAGTTTATATTCATATGATGTCTCTATCATGTTACGGCATCCACAGTTTTATTTGTATGTCGATGCGAACTTTATATTAATTTCAAAATTACAGATTACGAAAGTAGATTATAATCCTTCTACTGAAGTTTGTACCAACATAAATGGGCTTTCAGTACACAAAGTCTGTCTATATTTTGTTATTAAACCTATTAACAATATTTACCTCAATACCTGGCCTAGGCGAATACTGAATAATAAAAGAAAAATATTACCTTCTCAAAACTTAATATATTATAGTTTAATAATATTCAAATAAATAAATGTACAAGTGAAGTTTAAAGTCAATATCTTGAAAATTGTTGATAAGGGAGATGGCTGATAGTTGCTTGTACTGTAAATCTATTTGGTCCGCGGCAAATCGCTATACACGTTAAATACCTTAAATACACGTTAAAAGTACATTGTGTTGTTATGTATTAATAAACCGCAGAAAAACAGAAATTACTTTTTTATAATGGTAATAAATAATTACAAAATTTATATAAAATTACATTGTATTTATTTAAGGAATACAAAATACGTTTTAATGACCCATACTAGTAAAGGAAACAACATTGTTATGAAGATCGGGTCCAAATATCCTCGAATAGGATTCTTCGGTTATAATAGTCTCAAGAGCCAAGATGCAATAACAAAAGAAGCTCTAGAAATGTTTGGTAGTAAACTGGCTCTCTATTGCCTGATTCTTTTCCATGAACGAACGAAGGAAATCACATCTCTTTATCTACACCCCATAATAGAAGTTAGTTTAGACGAGGTTCATAACATTACAACCAACCAATCGCAACACAAACACTTTATCTTACAGTTCTCTTGGTTGTTTTAAAAATGAATAATTATAGATACAATTTAGATTTTATAAAACATATGTTTACTTAATCAAGAAACAAACACATTAAAGGACAAGCAAAATTAAATACACCTTAAAATATCGTTACTTTCTACCCTCAAATTGCAGGATTGCAGGCTAATAACATTTTACAAAATGTTCTAGGTCTTTTATTCCATTTCATGATTAATGGTAATTGTTTAGTTTGATGTTTGCTGTCGTTTTAAATTGATTGCTTTCAAGTCACTACAATGCTAGAATAGAACCGCCAAACAAGTTTGATTTCATTAATTGTATCTACAAGATACTCGTATGACTGTAATGCAAAAACATATGCCTTAATTTATATATGCGTGTATACGTTTAACTAATGAAATAACCGTAATCATGTTTTTATGAATTAAGGTATATTGTATTTTGTGCTTAAAAGTGTATAAAAATATCTGAAATAGCCCGGCTTCATCTAGTAAAGTTGAATTCAAAATAAAAATACCTTTTAAATTAATTGAACCTGTGACGGGACTGGGTAGCGATATCATTTTACTTGTACGCAGCTTACTCGATTATGGACTGAATTAAACAGATAGAAAAATGTATTGGTAGTATAAAGCACTATATATAATTAAATCAAAACTGGTTTAAAGCTTAGTGACATTTTTTAAATTAACTGTCGTATGCTGTTTAATAAATTTATTACTTGTTCCAGTCATTCAAACTCTTAAATATTTTGTATAAATATTTCGTGTGTAAAACCGTTAATTCTTTTATATTGTACTACACTAACCACAGTAAATTTTCCAAGGAAAAATTGTATATTTGGAACAAGGAAATTTGGTATGGAAATATATTTGTGCATTGTTCAAATTAATTATATTAAGTTAATTAGAACCAAATTGATCATTTTTATAACTAATTAATTATCTAGTTAATTTTAACCTTATTTGGTATGTCAAACTAATCCTTTCTTTTTGGTATGTAGAAATAATTTCAATTTAAGAACTCGGTTTCGTACATTCGTCCATCCTCAGGTACCACTTAAGAACAAAAACATAACTTAACTCTGCGAGGAGATCGTTAAAAGTTAAAACATAGCATGCGTCGTGCACGTTAATCTAGTCAGTCGTTACTGAAGCTGTTTCTGGTGTGCCTGTAAGACTTTGCTCCGTCTTTTCTACACCAATGATGGTATCAAATATTATGTTGGACTGAAAAGACAATTTTAGCGAATGTGGTGCTTTACTTTTTCTTGCTTTTTAGATTTCATTCTCTTTCAAAGCATTCATGATGCGCCCTTTCTTACACATATATGTGAAATGTTCGTGTTTGTGTTGAAATCCGTATAGGCGTGTTCGTTATTGATGAGATGTTTTGCGTAACTTGACTTTGTCAAGTTTAAACGTTTCGGTCTATAAGGTAGATGACCTTTAAACCTTTTTATAAAATGGGGGTCCAGTTTGGCCTATGTAATGGCTAGGACATTCGTTGCAGGTTATTTTATAGATTCCTGTTTTTTCCTGTTTGCCTAACTTGTGACAATTTTTGGTTTTTAAAACTGTCCCGAGTTTTTTGGTAGTATGTAATTTTAACGTTATATTTTGCCATTACATTTTTGAGCGTGAGGTTTAATATGTTTCCACAGTTATTCTATCTACTTTTTTTTAGTAGTTAATATTAAAAACCACCATAATATAGGCTCTAAGTTTTATATTATAATGTTTCATTTTAACCACATATGATACAAAATTGTTATCTTTGAATTTCCAAACTTTATTTTTTTTTCATTGGTACTAGTAAAACTATTAATTGATATATAATATATATTTGTATGTTATCAAAACATATGTATTCGATTGAGCTATTTTGAGTTATGTGAATATCTCTATAATATTTGCTTTTGTTTGTTCTTTCATTTTGAACCTTTGATGTAGTTTTAACAACTTATCTGTGTCTCATTCACCGACGCAGCTGTCGTCTGCGTAATCTCTAACTTTATGCTAGTGTTCGCTTCTTTGCGGTTCCGTGTTCCTTAGATAGAAATCTTTGTAGCCCTACTTTATTGTTATGTTTTAAACTTGCATTAAAGCCTAGTGTTAAATCTAGTCCAATTTGTTTACACTTTCTAAAAAGTTGATGTTTAAATTTTGGACCATCAGAAAACTGTTAAGACAAAAATGTTTATGCTCGTGTGCTTTACTTGCTTTTTCTCAAGAATTTTTATTTTCCTAAAGTTATGGAGCACTCTTTTCCCCCTTTAAGGCTCTTCTGCTGTAAAAATATACATTTATATTATAAATGGGAATACCTTATTAAGTAATTTTGTGTGCTTACCTTATAGATAACAATGTAACTTTATTCATTATCATTTTGATTCTTAGTACATTTTGTATATTACACTAAGTATTTTGTTCTTCTCTCAATTAAAACTATTTTTTTTATATTAAGAGATAAACGTATTTTTAAATTAATTCTAATCATGTAGCAGTGTGCAAAGGTAACAAAGAATAATATGATGCCACAAAATATTCATCCTAACTGCCAATTAAGCTGACAATATAACAAGTTAATTACTATGATTTGATTCACAAGAAATATTCTTTAATAATGTAAAAGTAAAATTAATACGACTGTAGCAGAGTTAAGTTTTCTACTCTTTCATTAATATCGAAATTAATTATAATTTTTTGTTTTTATAATATCAGATATTTGTACTTGTTTTCAACTTCAAAGAGTCTATTGTGACAATTAATATTTAATTTATTTTGATATTTAAAAGAGTTTCTTAGTTTGCCTTTATTTCTCATTTAGGCCTCTACCCTAATTTGTTAACATTTTTGACTAAATAATACAATTTAATATATAATATACATTTTTATTGGAATTTTCCAACCGTATTTATTAAAAAAAAAAGTTAAAACGTAAAAAAACAAATAAATTTTATTTCGTCAGTAATCTATCAAATGATAAGATTCAACCTCTCATTAACAATCATTGTGAACCGAGTGGATTCTATGCGTTGTTTGAAATTACTTTTAATTTGGTAATGATCGATGTTCAATAAATTCATCATTATTAATTTATTTAGTTGATGTTCTGACCCCGGTCTATTATCACACGTGTTGCTATCAGTTGAGTGTGTTTTAGGACATAATTCACTCGTTTAAAAATAGTATTATAATCTTTTTCAAACTGGTTATTCCAAAAGTAAAATCTAGTTAAAATTAATCTGGAAACATTTAACGACAATATTTATTTTACCAAATATAGGCGTCAAATTAATCACAACAAATATTACTAGAAACAGTTAGTCAAAGCATAAATTCGATTAATTAATCTTTATTTAATTTCAAACTAAAATACTATTTTTACAAATTTCTATTAGACCTTCATCGTATCAATGATTTAACAATCAATAAAAGTTATGAAGTGGCAATGCACAGTTGTAAAGTTAATAATGTTTTAGATTCAGAAAACAAACGAAATATTCTAAATTTTAAATATTCAGGTGTACAACAACCATAAACACTTTCTCATTTTTCTATTATGGATAGTATAAAGTGATTCATTAATTTTATTTGTTGGTATTTTAAGTTTCCTTGTAACTCGCACCAATGTCAATGCATTGTATTAATATTTACAAACACAAATACAAATTTATAATTAGAAAATATACATTTCTATTTACAACTCGTATTTAATAATTTAGGCTATATTAAATTAAACTGTATATTATGTCGTCTAATATAATATATTATGTCTTATAATATACTGTACAATTGTATTAAATACACAATCTGAATGGTAGCGATAACCACTGAGAATCAACAAAACCAACAAGTCTTAACTTGTTGACCCAGTATGATTCAAGAAAATCAATAAAGTAACCACCACAGAGGGTGGGAATTCAAAATTCTTAGATAATACGTTTATCTTAATTAAATAGTTTTGTAGATGCCGAATATTAAATTTACTTGTATATGTGTGTGGGAATTATTATGCTTCATAACTTTTATTAGAATTACTAACTGGGTTTTGATGAGTTTTCAGTAATTTGTGGAAACACAACATATTTCGTACAATTAACTTTGACTTTATAACATTTATGACTTAAACAATATGATAATACTTATTTTATTAGCGAATCATAATGAAGGCTGCGGAAACAGAACGATAAAGTGTGTTTATTGAGATATAATAATCAATAATAAAAGATTTACAGTTTATCTAGTAAAAATGAATACTGCTTCGACAACTAGTTTGCCCCGGAAACTTTGTCGGACAAGGTTACCACTTAATTATAAATGTTTTATAAACGAATCTAAAACAATCAGTGGTTGGGTGCTAACTTTTATGGCGTCATAACTTTACCATGTTCGGGATGTCGGACGCGCAGAGCGACCAATAATAATTATTCGACAAAATGTTTTTCGCTTTTTATATAAAAGTAACTTTTGATTAAAAGAAAGATTAAATTTAGTTCCTAAATTTGTTTCCCCATTAAATCAATGCGTTTGCCACTGCCGGGATCTCAAAGGAAAACGCCCTGCTACCGAGAATTGTTTCAAATAAAAATGTTGTACGTAAATAAGGAATATATAAAGTCTCAAGAGGTAGGTAAACATAAACTTTTAAAGGCCTGGGCTCGAGGACTATTACCTACTTTGTTAATGTACAGAATAGCACATCACTATCGTCACAATTTATCTGCTTATATTGTGTTAAGAAATGTACTTTAGAAGGATTGTCTGTAGAAGGAATGTTTAGATGATAAGGTGAGGATGATAATAAAATCGTCGCAATTGATGTCATAACCTGTATTCAGACGAGTTAATTTTGAATTACTTGCTTATTTAAATACAGTAAAAAATTTCACAATTTATCAATTTTGTGCTAAAATAAAACAACTCACATCTGATTAAACCTAAAGGTTAGATTAGGTAAAAGGTTAAAAAGAGTGTCTGAATTAACCTTATTTTGAACAATTCATAATTTAGGCTATCTGTATTGTACTTAAAATAAAATAAAATCACCCAACGTCGGAAGTTTACATACACCAGTTTGAAATTAAAAAGTTAAGAAGGATGATCAGATGTAAGGAATGAATAGTGACACATTTAAATAAGGCGAAACAATAAATTGATACATTTTATTTTAAATAATTGCTGTCTAGTATAACGAGAGGTTTCGAAAGTTTAGTTCTTGGAAATTATAATTATGTTATTAATGAAAAAATAAACATTTAGACACCGAAATATATTTTAATTAAAACAGCAGCAAAAAATAAATATTTACAAAACATAAACAAGTTATAACTTATAAATAACGTAATCCGTAACTACAATGCAAGCATATTATTCATTAATAACTAATGAGTAAACTAAATTTAAACTCTTATTTTTAATTGTTATCGTTTAAACTGTAAGTTTGATATGTTTCATTTGTTCATTAAAACGTCTCTGATATATCTGCAGCTATGGTTTAAAGATTTAGTCAACTATAGACATAAAACTAAAGTATGTAGGGCTTAATATATAGGGAAAGGCTACAGATTGAAATCCTAAGAGGCAATACATGAAAGTGGAACAATGCAGTCGGCTATGTATTTCTGTATCTTCAATTCATATGTTTCCATTTTATTCTTCAGTAATAACACATTGGAGTTTTACGATTAGTACAAAAATTAATTGTGAATAGAAGACAATGCATGTTTAAACAATGGACCAGTAATTAGAGCAGAAAAAAACAGTTTTTGCTAACAAATTTAACAGCAAAACCGATTGCGTTATGAATAGTTTGTAAATGGAAAATAACACCTTCGGAAACAATGATTTTTATTGTGGAATTTTTTAAACAACGGAAACCTTGAAAAATGTGTCCTTTTACTTTCTCACTATACTATACAAAAAAATCGATGTTGGGATTTTTGTGGAACTATCCGTTTTGGGACCCCCTGAGTCCAAAAAAGTGGTTTTTACAAAATGTCTGTATGTATGTCTGTATGTATACAAAGCTAGAGAGAAAACTATTAGATCGATTTCAACCAAATTTGCAAAAGACATGTCCAGTACGCCTGTATAGATGCACGAAAAAGTGTTTTGAACAATTTTGAAAAACAACCCCCTATTTGGCTAAAAAAACCCCAAAAAATCAGTTATTTTTTTAAATAAAAAACGGCTCTAACGATTTTGATAAAATTTGGCTTATTTGTAGCCTTTAATGTGCCCTACCATATACAAAAACCCGCATCTTTCTAAAAATTCTCGTTTAGCTAATAATAATAATAATAACTGATTTTTGGGGGTTTTTTTGGCCATAAAGCGGGTTGTTTTAAAAAAATTTCAAAACCTTTTTACGTGCATCTATAAAGACCTAATTGACGTGTTTGGTGCAAATTTTTTCGAAATCGATCGAATAGTTTTCTCTCTAGATAATAATAATAATATTTATTAGTTAATCTCCAACTTTAATAAAAAAACTCTCCTACCCCACCCTACAAGTCACAGTGAATCTGTTTAGTAATTTAAATGTGTTTGTAAGAAAGTATGTGCCAGTTCCTGGTACCGTTTATTTGTTTTATGCTTATATTTTGTAAACCACTGGATGAAACTCTACACTTTCAATGGAAAAGTTGTAGTAAATTTAAAAACATTCAAAATGAGACTTTGTAGGTCTCAAGTAACCATTGTGTGTAAACGATGAAGATTCTTTATTGAGATCAGTCTAATAATCGATAATAAAAGATTTACAGTTTATTTATTTTCATATTCCTAGTCATAAACTATTTGAACTATTCCTTAAGTCACAAAGCAATCGGTTTGCTGTTAAATTTGTTACCATACAAAAGTCTCTATTGACTGATCTAAAATGACGATATGTGTTTACATCTTTACTATAGTATTGTAGTACTACATTTTGTACTGCAAGAGTATTGCGTGTTAAAAAATTCAGGTTTAAAAATAATAAAGATGTAACATTGCATCAATCATAATTATGTAAAAGTTATTCTTTAAGTAAGTTTTAGTACAATTTTCTGCCAATCCTAACGTAACACTTTCACTTAAATTTGTCGACGCGTTTTGGAGTTCCTCCATTATCGAGACCTATTTCAGTACTGGATTCATCCGTTATGGAATCGTCTGGATATAGTTAGCCATGCCCCTCCTCCTACTACCGGTACTGCTTCTTATGTAACCTGTTACGTAATATGTTATGCAACACGTTATGTAACACGTTATGTAGTATAAACCTACTCTTTTATTTTATTTTTTAATATTTTCAACAATTTCAGATTTTGGAAAGTTATTTCTGATTGACTGTTAATTTGTTCATTAATAATAGTTTCTCCGTTCATTTTTAGTTTGAAAATTTCCATGTTTTCTATTATATTTAACCGTCTTCCTTTGTTACTTTGGTGTAAGAGCTTTATTGATTCTTTCATTTCGTATGGCAAATGACCTTCATTTAATAAATGTGTTGCGTAATTTGAATCTGTTTTTTTATATTTATAAGATCTAATATGTTCCCTAAATCTTGTTTTTAGTTTTCGTCCTGTTTGGCCTATATATGTTTGCACTTTATTTTATATACTCCATTTTTGTCGTATGTTCCATTTTCTTCTATAGACTTGCTTAATCTTCTCTGTTGTTACATAACGTGTTGCATAACATATTACGTAACAGGTTACATAAGAAGCAGTACCGGTAGTAGTAGGAGGGGCATGGCTAACTATATCTAGACGATTACATAACGGATGAATCCAATACTGAAATAGGTCTTGATAATGGATGAACTCCGAAACGCGTCGACAAATTTAAGTGAAAGTGTTACGTTAGGATTGGCAGAAAATTGTACTAAAACTTATTTCATGGATCCTAGCAGATATAATTTGTATAATAATTATTTATTCTTTAAGCATTGAATATTTTAATACGGTGGAAATTATTCGAACAGTTGAATATAAATCAATCAAATTCCAATGTTAATGTTTGTTATTCCTTTACTTATTTTGTAGAGTCATTGTTATTTGTAAACTTATCATGCAAGTTAAATTATTTCTAGAAGCCTAAATCAATAAATTAATGAATTATTACATTACATAATTCATTGAACTTTCCATTAATCTATAACTTGACTTAATAAATTCTTTGAGTTTTTGAAATAGATTTAGTTTACTAACTGTTTAGAGGCAAGAGCGACTAAATGTTTCATCATAATTTATGAAAACATCTATGTTCTTAGGACATTTCAATGGTCAAATCAAATTACGAAACCATCTATCCTATCTATATCCGAATTATGAAAACTGAGTTACTTATTTAACTAATGGTGGGCCTGGGTAATTTGTTCTTTGTGGGTGAAAACACTTAAAACCGTTTTTATGTATGTGAAGACAGTGACGGTAACCCATAAAAAGAGACTTATTACTACCAACATACATTTCTTAGGCTTCGACTTTATTATCTTTCTTCCAGCTGTATTACTTTAAGAAGTCAATGATTACATTATTATTATTAGCTTTTTCTTGTCATGTAATACTAATAAACCCTCGTGAAAAATCACAGGCGGATTAATTAGACACACATCAGAAATACATAATTTATAAAACTAACTATTTAAAAACAATAGACTTTATCTAGGCCTAAATAACTATGCTGACATTGATTTTTAACTCTGTCAATTAATTATAAAACTGTAGGAATATTGTAAAAAAATTGTATTTATTTATGTTATTGTATATTTAAAGAAAGATACAAATATTATCTTTTAATTGCTTTTTATTTCATTTTGATAGATCAAATTATTTAGAAGTTATTAATATTATAGTGAATAAATTATTAATCGAATATATTTATATGCTATGTACGAAGATGTACGAATGTTTCCAAAGTTAAACGAATAGGTATTTCTTTTTTAAATTTGTATACACGAATATTTTGATGATAAAAGGTTGTATGTATATACAGTCTATTACCTCAAAGCAAATATTATAACGTATTATAACATACAATTGTTCTATAACTGATATTTAAAAAAAAATCTACTTCATAAGAAATTATAATGTTTGAAGTTGTAAACATAACCCCAAAATTCACTGGGTTTGTTTAAGTATTACAGATGATGGGTGAAATCAGATGTTATATTATATTTTACTCACGTACGGACGTACACTCGCTTTTATAGGAGTTGATTATGTATTTCTTATATATTAAAAGAATTGTTAAGATTTATTTAAATGTATATGAACAAATATGTTTTATTTTAAGAAGACAATAAAGAAATATGCAAATTGTAAATCTATACAGTTTTATTGAATTGTCTGTCTGAGATTTCGAAATAAATACTTTTTTCTAAGCTTATATAATTATTCACACTTTACAAACACCTAAACATGATTTTTTTTTATCCGTCTGTGCACATAGAGTTCTGTGAATTTTCAAATGTATGTTTAAAATAAGATATATTATCTTTGTGTTAGGCAATACAATGTTAAACCCTACTGTACTACATTAATTTGGTTGTCCTGTCTAATCTAAATAATGGTTGAACCAATTTTGACGAAACTTTCATTTGCATGTAGAATAATTTTCAAAGATTATTCTAGGATACTTGTTATCCAGGAAATATTTAGGGTTCATATTTAAAAATGGAAAAAATTAACAAAATTATGTACAAAATTAGAGGATATTTTGCGAACGGACGTGACACGTGACCATCTATACACACATAAATACAATTGCACAGTATGTTTGTGATTTTAAAATATAAGCTCATAATATGGTTATTCACACATTACGAAAACCTAAATACAAATTTATACATTTGTTGTATGTCTGTCAGTAGTGTCAGTACGTCTGTCTGTTTGTTTCTCCTGGCTAAAGTCCGGAATGGCTAAATCGCTTTTGACGAAACTGTCATTAATTAACATGTAGAAGACTTTTCAAGAGAATATTTTAGACTACTATTTATTCCAAAAATATTAGAAATTCCTGTAAAAAAATTGAAAAAATGTAAAAATTATTGACAAAATTGGGGATTTTGTGGACAAATGTTGGGATGTTGCATGTCTATTGGTGGTTTGCATTGCACTATACGGTATGTCACCGCGCGGGGTTGGCAAACGAAGCGAGCATGGGCAGAGCTCTTAGTTATAAATAAAACAACTGCATATCAAAAGCTCAACACTTTGACAAGTCTGTGTTTTAATTTACTGTGTTCGAAGGTTTAACCGTTAAATACATATGAAAACATTATCCAACAAAGTGAAAAGTACTTATACAGGATAAATACACCTCAAACCCTGATTTGAAATGTTTATGTTCTTACGGGAGTTATAGTAACAAACTGGCCGAAAACGGTATTTTTAGTGCTTATTAGTGCATAGCTAATAATTTGAATTTCTAAAAGAAATTCATAGATTGATTTGGGCGAAACTCACTGTGAGTTGTTTGGCCATGGAACTCGAATCTAAAATAGTTAGTTTTCTTTAATTGCGGGTAAGCACAATATTTACCCGAAAGTCCTTTTATTTATTTAATCATATCTGCGAGCGAGCCATCTAGTTTGTAAATAATATAGAATAGTAATAACACAAAATAAAACAAAATGGGCTACATAGTGTTCTGGGAATTTTCTAATTTTATTTAAATTAAGATCTTTATATTTGTGTTAGTCAATACACGTTAACTATTATTAGTCTATTTTTTTTATCATCAAAAAATGTGTCTTTCAATGTAAACTAGTTCAAACATTTCATATACCCTTAAAAACGGCTTTGATAGAGAAAGTTTAAAACATATATGAATTTTAATTAGGAGTGGTATCTAAATAGTAAGGTTTATGATTTTTGGGTGTTTAAAACACGTTAAGGAATATATTAATTTGTAATTTTCTAAATGTGTGTATTGTTTACTGCACAATTAATTATTATTTGACAATTATTTTAAAATAACTATGTAATAACTATTAATTAGTAAGTCTTCAGTAAAAGCCAAATACAGACTTTACAGTTTTATAGAATGGGTGGAACAAACAAACAACATATATACAATTAAACGTAATAATGTGTCCTAATTGCCGTTCACCAGTCACAGCTAAATCCATTTGTTGTGCATTTATTGGCTCTGGCTTTATACCATGTTAATGCCAATTTGTTTAATTAAATCGTCTAAATGTAGGCGCCATCGGATTTACCTTTGCTACTTTAAACTTCTACTATATTTATGAGATACATTTTTTATTTAATTAACGATTTACTATTTCATGAAGTAACCTTTCCAATATATATAATTTTAGGGGAAATCCCTGAGTGCTCCGCACGCCAACTCTATTGGAACCTCCTATACACATAATCATGTTAAGTTTTCTTTATAATAAAGGTGTAGGATTAATAATAAACCCAAAGCTAAGCAGTAAATAATGTTGAACGTTCAAATCAAATTATTTTGTATATTTTATAACAGCAATTATAATAAAGGTTAAAAGAACCAGCAAGGCTCAGGTCTACACTTTAATAAAAACCTAACCTAAAAGTTAGAAATACAAATAATTGCTTCAAATTTTGAAATCAGGTGTGAATGGAAATATTTTATTCAATTGTTTGCTATGGTAATTAATCAGTAGGTTTAACGTAAGAATTTATTCCGACTATAAAAATATTGAAATAAAAAATGTTTTTATCAAAATGAATATAGCATATGTTACTCAAGGATAGTGAAGCATGTATTAGTGAAACTATTTTTTCAATCGGTTCAGTAGTTCCAGAGATTACCTCCTACATACTACAAACAGACAAACAAATGTAATAAGTTATAAAGTACTTACTGTACACCGTCTAAGACTTCTTTATTTTCTTTATTACGCGTTTCGGGGCTTATGTCCCATCTTCAGATAATCCCTTTGTTTGATTTTGTCCTACATTAAACACTAAAAACATGTACATTACTTTACACACACATTACACAACATTCAGCGGCCGCGCACCTTGACTTTCGAAGGAAGCGTCTTTTAGTTTGTTTTTAGTGTTTAATGTTTGACGATCTCAAAATTTAAACTCTATTTAATAGAGGAATTATCTGAAGATGGGATAATTAAGCCCCGAAACGCGTAATAAAGAAAATAAAGAAGTCACAGACGGTGTACAGTAAGTACTTTATAACTTATTAATCATATCGTTGACTTGCATATTTATACTCAAAGATGAATAATTTTAAAGACAAAAATTTTTTAGCTTTTTACAATATTAGTATTTATAGAAATAAATGATTAGTGAAATGGTTTGTCATTTAGTAAAATTATTACATATAAAAAATAATTTTATTTTGGGTTAGTTATTGTTTTTATAATTTGCTATTTATACTATGGATGGACGCCTGTAGAATAATGGATACATAATTCCCTGAAACCAACATTTAGACGACCAAGTACAACACCATTGAGTATTAAGGAACATAAAGAGAAAAAATCTAATCTATCACGTCAGTTCAGATGAGCCACAGGGTGAAAAGAAAAAAGATAACACGATGCTTCTGCGATGACTTCAATGTTGTACTCTGTGTTGCTCCTTGTTTTTATATATATTTTTTTTAAATTTACAGAACAATGAGGAGACATACATACGTGCGATATCTCCACACTATATGATTAATTTTTAAAATTGGTTGAAAAACTTTTATACTTGTATACTAGTAAAAATAATTGTAAAAATAAGATTCCGTAAAAAAAATATTTAGTATAGGAGGAGATAATTAGAGTTAGTTCAGTTTTTTTATCATCTAAAAATGTGTCTTTCAATGTAAAATATTTCAAACATTTCATGCATCCTTAAAAATGCCATTGATAGAGAAAGTTTAAAACATATATGAATTTTAATTGGGCGTGGTGGCTAAATGTTAAGGTTTATAATTTTTGGGTGTTTAAAACATGTTAAGGAATATAATGCCTTATATCTACCATACAAAATATTTGTTTTATCCACTGAATATGTACAAACCAAAATGATTCAAAATTGACGAAGGATTTATTTAAATCGCTAAATGATATTACAAACATTTCAAGTACACCTGTTGACTAGTGACATAAACTCGTGAGAGGTATTACTTGAAAAATGTTTACTCCAAATTCTACTGAGACGAGTTCAGTGCTTTCCACTTATAGTTAAACAAACACTAAATGTCTACTTAATAAGTCTGAAACTTTTATTACGATTAAGTGGGGTTTTCTTCTTGAAACGTAATTCGCTTGAGTCATAAACTTCAAGCACTGAAAATGGTATGAACTTTTGTGTGAGTTTTCTCAACAAGACATATTTCCTACACTCTAACTTCAACCATACTATTATCAACCATACAGCATCACCCCACCTTTAACGTTTAAAATTATTTTTATTCTTTTGTGTGTGTGTGTCATTTTGCAATTAATTTTAATAATCTTGGTGAGATTATTACAGGCAGTTCTGAGTTATGTTTAAAGTTTCAAGTATCTAATTCATAGGGAAGTTAGTTTAAAATGTATTTCTAAATTTTTAACAGACAGACAGTCAAGAATGAAAGTTAATATTGTATTGTCATCCAGCTCTGAGCTATGTTTAATGTTTCAAGTATCTAACTGATCGGGAAGTTA
>JAGFPH010008074.1:6203-18694 GCA_018207615.1 Philaenus spumarius | reverse complement strand
TGCAGGTTTTATTTGTATTTTGAAAATATTTATGTTAATTGGGTCAAATGGAAAATAAACTTTTCTTATAGACATTTAATTAACATGGGGTAAAATTTCAACTTTGCACTTCTTTGATGAGTTCACTTGAGGTTTCCACTGAACCGTTTTACACGCGGTTTGTTTTAAATAAATGATCAATCATTCTATATTTGCACAATTTACTTACATATTTGAAATAATTTCATTAAGGATGTAATAAAATAACGTTTTAAAACGTATTTTATCATCACTTTAAAAGTTTCCCCATCCAGCTGATTATTAAAACACGTAATTGTGCATCTAAGAACAAACAATTAATTATTGTAGCAAAAGGAATCAGCTGGCTTAGAGAAAATCATTAGTGGCCAGTATCTTTCAACGAACAAATTCATATGATCAAGTTGGACGTTAAACACATAGTACCTAACAGCTGTAATACCAATAAATAAGCAACATTATGAAAAACTAAATAACAACAATTGAAAGATGAAACTTATATCATTCAAAGATATGCATAACAACATAAATCATGTGTGTATGTTGCCGCTAAGGCAGGTAAAATAAATTAAACATAATTTTAGGTTAGGAATAGACTGAAAAAACAACTTCTTGAATGCATTTACATTCATTAACATAGCAACCAATTGATTAAAATAACAGATAAAACAGTTGATTCGGATGTCCAGCTTTTAGTAGAAATAATATTTTAAATTAGGCCTAGGCTCAATCAACACGACATGTTTCAACACACACAAACCAATAAAAACTTGCTTAAAGGAATTTAAAAATGAGAAAAAAAAACTATGTTACATCCTAATTAAAAATAAATAAGACATATTATAGTATTCCTATTTATTGATAATATACGGTAATTGATAGTAACCTTTTGGTAAGGGTTTTGATTAAGTGTAGGCTTACACCTGAGCCTTACTGGTTCTTTTAACTTTTATTATAACTGTTGTTATAAAATATACGAAATAATTTGATTTGAACATTTAACATTATCATTTATCATCTTGTTTTGAGGTTATTATTAATCCTACACCTTTTCTATATATATAAAATTCAATGTATGTCCGTCTGTACGTTTGTATGATTGTCCTTTATGCGTTACCAAACCGTCCATCCGATTGCTTTGGAATTTTGCATAGTAACACAGGTTAACCCTGGGAAGGTTTTAGGCCATTTACCGAAGTCCTAGGACATAAGGGCTACGCCCCAGTGGCCCTCAAAGTTTCAATGTTAATCTTATGGAAGGTCAACCTTAAGGAAGAAGAAGAAAGATTTCTTTTGATTTTATCAGGGGCACAAAAAACAGCTGTTCGTATGAAAAGCTTAAAACAGCTGATTTTGATCAACAACTGATTTGGATCAAAAACTGAATATAATTTTAGGTTAGGCCTACAATGAACTTTTTTTTTTACAATGAACTAAAACACTTGGGCTAATTATTAGTATCAGGTTGATTTGTCTATCCGTGCAAAGCCGGGTCGGGCCAGCTAGTTATAAATAAAACATAACATATCTTTTTAGAAGGTTCCATCGGGGGTTGGCGTGCGGAGCACGCAGGGGTCTCCCCTAGTTTTTACTATTTAGGTTTCAAAACTTTAGTTGACAGAAGATAGTAGAACTAGGACTAAAATTGTAACGAAAGCCTCTCACGTTTCTTTAGCATGTAGTTGAGGTTATAATTAATCTTGCAATTACTGTATATTTAAGGCAGGTTTCATAATTTTAGTTGACAGAAGATTAAAGAGATTTTCTAACGAATTTTCCAACTGAGAGCGAAGCGTCCAGGGGTTGAGCCCCTAGTATTATTTAAAACCTAATCCGAGCGAAATTATCTCTTGCTCTTTCCAGAAACGTAGCTCACAACTTAGTAATAATAATAGACTATTGATTAAACACGTTACATGATGCCTATTCAAATATCAATCCTTGTTATATTTTACAATTTCATTAGGTTAATTAAATATTTCGAAAAAACCGGGTTACTGAATTTTATGGTATTTTTTTAGCTTACATTTACGTTGTACTCTATGATTGACACACCATGAAGTTCAAACATAATTTTTTATTCGTGAGTTGTCCGTAGTATTTTTTGTTTGACGATTAAAATGTGATGTGTAGACGAAAACGGAAGGAACCGATTTTGATTACATATTTCTCAGATGATATTGATGTTGATAGATTCTATTGATATCACTTCTTATTCCTGAGATTTTGTGCAGAAATAATGCGTCTACAGACATAAGCTTACACCCACACAAAAACACATATAGGCTACATCTTTTAAAAATAGTAGGCTATAACGTGTAAACATACTGTAGTTATCTTAAAACATATAAATATAACACACAATTTCATTTTTATTTTCATAAATATTAAAATAACTTTAATATTCTAGGAAGTTAAACTATGAATTTAGTAGCCTACTGATTGGAACAAATACAGACATCCATTAATATTTAGTTGAAGTTATAAACAAAGACCGTTTAAAGCTTTACTGAGTTTAACAGAAAACAACTTTGTTAAATTTTATAATCACTGTTTTGGTTTTGGTTTTTGTACAGCTTAAAGTGAGTATTTATTCTTAACTGCTGAAAGTTTTTGATTTTTACTTTCTCCACCCTATACGTAGTATATGGAGAAAGTATTGTTTTCGTAAAAATGTTCGAATTTGAATTTTCAGTTGAATTATCTGTTTTGGTGCTCCCAGAACCCCCAAAAATTGTTTAGTGCAATTATCTGTGTTGGTGCTCCCTGAACAAAAAAATTGTTTAGTGGAATTTTTTGTTTTGGTGCTCCCTGAACCCAAAAAAGTGTTTTTAACGTGGTGTCTGTCTGTCAGTGTGTCAGTATGTATACACGACCAGAGGGGACACTATTGGTCCGATTTTCATGAAATTTGGTATGTAGGTACTAAACCCTAATATCTCCAGGCGTTTTTTCATTTTTTGGAATTTTTTATTTTTAAGGGTAATTTACCCCTAAAAACCAATAAAAAACGACAAAAATGCAAATTTCTCAAAAACGGCTCTAACGATTTTGATCAAATTTTCAGTATTTATAGTGCTTAAGATGCCAAACAAAATGACACCACCCACTTTTATCAAAACTTCGGCGTTTCATAATTATGGGGAAATGTTAAAAAATAAACAAGTTTATGTTGTCAATCTAGCAGCACGGCGACGGCCGCACGGGGTAGCACAACGGTAGCGAGGACGGCCAGTAATTCAAAGGTCGCGCGATCGAATCCCGCCTGGGACAATCACTTTTTTATACGATTGACGTAGGTAGAATATTATTTTTTTGTTTTGTTCTAAAAAGTAGTAAATAAAATGATTAAAAACAATATTATTTTGACTACAGTAAGTTGGGAGAAAGTTTGTGTCAGTTAACTGATACCGTTTATTTTAGTTTGTTTGATTTGTTCTATTTATACTGATCGTCTACTGAACGAAGGCTGATATGGCTAACGAAGGACTTTTTGTCTAATTCTTATACGCTTTGTGTATTGAAAAATGTCGACTGACTATAAAATCCGGGCCAAGTGCCAAAAATAAATATATTCTGTTTAATGTCAAAATGTGGGCTATGTGCCTAACACTACTCAGTAAAAAACCGGGCTATCTAGTTTTCAATCGGGAAGTAGTTCAAAGAATTGCCATAAGACTGCGCTTGGTTCTAAGTGGCACCTGTTGTGAAACAAAATCTGGGTTATGTACCAGAGCTGTACTAAATATTTTAGTCCTCTTTTTACAGATTTGAGTAGTGGACTAAGCCCGGTTTTTACGGTATAAGAGTTGGCATATAGCCCTTTTCTTATTTTTTACAGGAACACATTTATTATTAAAAATGCTAAATATTTTATTTCTTAATTTAACTTTGAGAAATGTTTGTAGAATAGTTTTTGACACCTTATAAGGCTAAAGCAGAAAATAAATAATGAAAACGGTAGTTTTTATGAAATTTTTTGCGTTTTCCTCAAAACTAAATTTTTTTCACTTACACCAGATTTTAAAGTCAGTCGACAAATAATAAATATATAGGCCTATATGTGGGTAAGATAGTTTAATATTTTTTTATTTTTTAATTAATTTACCAACCTTCAAATAGTCCTGTTAATTGGTAATGAAATACTGTATTCAAACAAGTAATGAATATGAACATTGTATTATCAGGATCCAAGTCACAAATTAAATTAAAAATTATATATTTACCTTTGTATATCCGTCGTGTAACTTCGTATTTATTCTGGCCGGATATACAAAGGTAAATGTATAAATTTTACTTTAAGTAATGAATAGTTTAATAATGTAGTTTTATTTATTATTCAAATAGACATATTCTATGGATATAAGTTATGAAATGAATTAATTATTGCAACCAATAAATTAAGACCTATCTAGAAAGTTCAACCTTTGTTTGAATGTCGTGACAGTCACTGAAAGTAAATAGGCTAAGTATTTTTCTTGTATTCTTGGGCTTTAATATACTTCTAACTTTAATTAAATTGGAAGTTTTTTGTACTATAATATAATATTATAGTATAGAATATAGTGTATATACATTAAGATTGTTATTTGGATAAAACAATGTTTGCTCACAAGAAAGCTATCCGAATATTAAAACTAGATGCGTTAAAAACGAAATATACTTCAAAGACGTGCCCTTAGGCATTTGTAACTTATCGTTCCCAAACAATGTAAGTAAACCCATTTCCTCATTTTGATCCCTTTCAGAGTACTCCTTTCGTATTGCGTTGTTGATATTGCTTTTCAATTTTCATCGAAACAAGAATAATGTCCAGCAATAGAGATACATTTCAAAAATAGATAGCCATTTTTTCAATTTTATTAAGAAAATTTATTAGAGTTTAAAATGCATCGAAATTAAAGCGAGTTTTGTTTTAATCTTATATTTATTTGAAAATAAAGTTAAATTTGGAGATATGTATTACAGGAGAAAATATTATTTGAACGTTTCGATGAAAGTGCCTAACTTCAGTTAACTTAATTTTTAATACAGGGTGAATACAGAAAACGAGTGTGTTTAAATGAATATAACTAAATTTTGTTTCATAAAAAATCTATACTAAATTTATGTAAACATTCCAAAATAGAAATAATTTTTTATGTTTTCTTGTCAAACTTTTAGGGCAATAAAATAAAATATTTATTTATAAACTTTTAGGAGTAAACGTAGTTTAAAATATAATTTTCAACAATTTATATTTTATCTAGGCTTGTCTAAGTCTGAAAGTGTGTTAGACTAAGTCTAAAGTTTATTCGACTAGGTTTGAACATGTATTACACTAGGCCTGAGCGTGTATTATTCTAGGTCTGAACGTGTATTAGACTAGGTCAAAATGTGTATTAGACTGGGTCTGAATATGTGTTAGACTAGGTCTGAATGTGTGTTAGGCTAAGTATATTTGTTATAATCATGATATTTGTGTATTTTAATGTTGGTAAGATGTGTTGTCATTAAACAAAAGTGGGAAAAACAACACAAACGGATGATACAATCGATGTATACATTTTTGTTGTAATTAAACTTCATTTACAAATAAAGAAAACAATATAAACATTTTAAATTTTAGTGCAAATTGTCTCTTACACTTGTTGCAAAATTTATTGTAAATGGTATTAAAATTAATTTAAACTTCACTTAGCATTTAACTAAGCTAGGGGGTTTCTTCATCGTAAAAATGTAATTAGAAGGGCAGAATTAGAAGGGCTAAGTATCACTCTAGTGAAGGGCTTTCACTACACACTCTTTAAGCATTAAGGTACAGTGCTTTAAATTATTATTTGTCAGTGTAATATTGTTACAGAACTGATTGTAATAGTTTAATTTGCTTCTGCCACAAATATCATAACACAATTATCAACTACACGAATTTTATGCTCGCATTTACTATTTAAATAGTGGTAATATACAAAAGCCCAATGGTGTTATGTACGATAATAATTAAAAAGCTTTATGAATATGTAGTACGACACAATTTTAACGATCAATGAACTGAACTTTTGAAGATGCAGGCGAGATTTAGATTATTCTCCTCTCCGACTTGTTCAGCTGACAATTTTTTTAGAATACAAGAACAGTTTTTTTAGATTTTTTTTAAACTGTCGGAATACAAGTGATGGCTTTATCTATCTCACTATATTTCACTGTTATCGGCAGTAATAATAACAGGCAATAATATTAATCTCGTAAAATAGTGCTTCAAAATTCATCCAGAAATCCGTTTTTGTAAATATTATTTTAACTTATTAGCAAGGTTATTGGTAACAAAGACTTGCTGAAATGAGTTCATAGCATATTTATGTTTAATACTATCTTTTACTTTTGGATATCTGGTGTTTCCTCGCTTAACGCATTTACGATAAAGTAAAATGAATATTTTTTCTTTGATACTTACTCAGCCTCACTTAGTTAAAAAAAAGTACTTGTAGTTTTCAAAAGTCGCAAAAATTGATACACAGACAAGGGTGATTTGAATATATTTCTAAAACATATCCAAAAAACAAAATTATAGTTACAGATGTTGTATTGCATATAGATAAAAACAGATTGAAATTAAAGTGCTGTTTTTACTTAATTTATATTAAAACAGGAACTCTAAAAACAAGTATTAATCGTTTTGAAAAATAAATTAAAATGTAAAAAGCAAACTATGTAAACTTATATTACTAAACAATGAAAATTTGTTCTTAATACTTTCCTGTTTTTACTTTCAAGTTCTTTATTAGTTTGTCTTAAAATGAAGAAAATCACAATATGTTGGTGGTTAGTTAACAGTTAGTCCTATTAGGTGGCGTATTTTAACATTCTTACCTTTCAATTCCAACTATTTGTCTTAAATAAAAAAAAAAACATATTAAAAAAATCACGAATGGAATAAATATTCACCAACTTAACGAATAGTTGGTTGAAACCCTAAAACATATAACCTTAATTTTTGGAAATCGTTTAACTCACTTAAGTGGTTCTGCTGCGTGATCAAATTATTTTTAAACTGGAATCCACGTAGATGTTCAATGAGTACTGTGGTGAGTTTAAACAATTAAAAACACTAAAACCCCAACCACAAGTTCAGTGAATAAAACTACGCGAATAAACTGAAACACATATAATTGAATAATATAGAATCATTATATTAATAAATGTGTTTCAGTTTATTTGTGTAGTTTTATTCACCAAACATGTTGTTGAAGATTCAGTATTATAATACGAGAATGTATTATAATATTGAATGTACAATATTTAATAATCACAATAATTTTAATAGTTTGAGCGAAGTACATTTTTATTTTAGTGGGCCTAAGCTGCATTTCACTATTTAACTCTCGCCAGCGCAAAGCCTAGGTTTCCAAAAACACGCCAGACGCACAGCATGAGCGGACAAACGTGATGATGTAATCAAGTTTAATTTTAAGCCGTGCTTCGGCATGGGTGAGGTTTAATACTGGATACCTAGGCTTAATACTGACGTCATTATGATAACGTGGTTAAGGGTGGTTAAGGGATGTAGCATAAGATCCCAAAGGACGTAACTTGTTAACCCTCTACAACTTGAACTTTCACTTACCTTATTGAGAGAGACAGAGAGAGGTTGAGATAAAATTAATAAACATAAAACTATTCTAATATTTATTATTTAAACAAATATGTTTTCAATGATTAGTATCAAAATTAATTTAGTTTTAAACTTTTACATAAATATTTAAAACAATTGTCATTCATATATGTATGTGGTTATAATATACCACATCGCATATAAAAAAAGCCACTTCATCTCCAAAACGTTTGAACCAAATAAATTGTAAAGATATTTATAAGAAAGAAGAAATTCAACAATGTAATACTGCAGGCAGTTTAAAAGTCAATGTGTCCAATGATTTAAGGATAGGGAAATTTATCAAGTTGAAAACATGAAAATCTCTGCGAGGATAAATAACTCACTTACAAAGTCAAACATTAGTTTATAGCTGAATCAGTGCTAGATTATCTTCTTAACTTTATTGAAAACCCAAACTGCATAAAATGACGAGTGTGCAATCATCTAGTACACGTAATACTAGTTTAATGGAAGTACTTAAGTATGCAATTGTTAGTACTTTTTCCTTTTACTTTTACTCAAAGACTTTTATCATGCCAAAAGTCAAGTCCCCACCTTCAAGGAAAGTGCTTCATATTTTTGGTAAGTTCATAATCAAACAAGTTTGAACTTTTTGAAACAAACTATTTTTTGAACATTTGATGGTAAATCTTTGAAATTTATTGCATCATATAGCAGTATTAATCTAAGTTTTAAATTCCATAGGTTTATCATAAAGGAGAGCAAAGTTATGAGAGGGCGGGTTAAAATTATACTCTGCGTGAACTTTGGCTAGCACTTTGTGCACCATGTGAATTGATTTAGAAAGTAGAGGAGTTTGACATGATAATTATAAAAGAAGGAAGAATGTAATCATAGATTTTGATAAAATAAAATTCACTCGTTGACATTCAAAATTCCATTATCAGGAACAGCTAGCTACAATAACTAATTATAATATTGTAACTACAATAATATATAGGCCTATAATTAAAATCTCAACTTTCTGAACCATTTAATGTTAAATTTGGTACGAAGCTTCATTATAATGCTATTGATACTATTAAGAAAGGGTTTTCCATATCCCCATATCCATTATTATGTTTCTATTTATGCTTAACCTAAAAGCGTTAAATTAATGTTTATGCTCCTTTTATGTTGTAGATAAGAAGTTAAGGCCAATATACGAAATACTACGCTAATAAACTTAGAGAAGATTGCAAAGTATCTTGAATATACAAACTTTAATAATAAAACACTAAATATGCTATTGAAGCAATGAAATTTAAATTAAAACAACTTAACAAGCAAATAATTATTCTTTAATTCAAATTAGTAAAAATGTTATTATTGAATGACACAATCTCATTACAACAAGTAAAATGCATTTCTCTTGTTTAATAACTAAGCAACAAATTAAACAACAGTTAAGTAAATGTTAGTAGGTTTCGTTACTCTTCGATCTTGCTTGATTAGCCTACATCCCCTCTCCTATTTCCTAAGCCAGATATAAAAGTCTTCAGGGTAATATTTATCTTTTGATCATACATTTTACGAATAAAGTTGAGCAACAATGAGTACCAGAGTAGGCTGGGATGCTCTGTACTGTGATGTGATTCGTTTAAAACTAAACAAGCAGAGCATTAGAGATAACCTGTCCCTTTACAAAGCCCCTAGCGTTGAAGATCCTTAGTATCAAGACATACAAGAAACTTTATACAACTTGCTTGCCCAGTGTTGTATGTTTTGATTTAAAATTTTCAAAGTGTTATGTAACTATATAAAGGAAGTGACAATAACAGTAGAGTAAATTTACTTTGTAAACATGCAAATTAGGTTATTTGATTCGGACTCTGATTGTTAATTTATATATATATTTAATTTAATCATATATATATATATATATATATATATATATATGATTATATTAATATATATATATATATATACCTTTACGATCTGTCTAACAATCCTGGTTTAAAATTTATCAACACTTTTAGTTTTAGGTGGTCTTAGCAGTTGTCCGATGTTATGGGAAGTACGATATGTGACGTGGTACCCTTGTTTGTGGAATACGTTCCGTATTGGGAATTCTAAAGTTCTGTTGTATTCCATTGTTACATACTTTATTTTTGAGGTATCAGGTGCGTTCAATCTTCGTTTAGTTTGTTTTTTGCTTTGTTTTTTAATGAGTAAATATACTGTTTGGCTATCGTAACCATTGAATCGTACTTCCCATAACATCGGACAACTGCTAAGACCACCTAAAACTAAATATTTTGATAAATTTGATGGTAATGGCATATATAACATAAAATGCGTTGACTGCCCCAAAATGTACATAGGACAAACAGGACGTTCATTCCGTACACGGTTCAAAGAGCATCTCCCATCATCCACATCAAATAGATCACTACATTCTAAATTCGCCGAACATCTCATTGACACCAAACACTGATATACAGACATAAAATCAAATTTGGAAATAATACAGAAATGCAGAAAGGGGACCGTAATGAACGCCAGAGAGGATTACGAGATATATAAACAACAAAAAACAATCCCTGATATTTTATTGAATGCCAAGTCTCAATTCCAGTCACACACACTTTTTGATATTCTACAGGAGCTGGACAACAATGCCCAGTTTAATTCGACTGACCAAGAGCGCTATCCGAATACGGTAACTTAAGACACTAACATCCGATGGTGCGAGTTTGAACTGAACACGGTAACATGTGCCGTTTATCTTATGCTGCGGTTCAAATGTGTTTTTAATCTATATATGGTTGTAATATACATTAAGTGTCATGTGTGTAAAAGTGTTTTAAATGTTTTTATTTGTTGACATAGTTCCCAGTGTGCGAACAGCTGAAATTTGAAAATGACTGAATAAAATAGTCGAAACGGCCGTCATTTAAAGACGACGAAAAACCAGGATTGTTAGACAGATCGTAAAGGTAAATATATATATTTATAAACAATCCAGTTAGGCTACCAAAAATAAGTATGTAATATATACAGCTTATTATTTATTAAATCTATATAATAACAAAACATAATGAATATTTTTATTTTAAAATTTGTTAATTACACACAATACTTTATTTAAATAAAGCTTTAGAAAATGTATAGTTATTGAATAAGTTATGTTCATTTTAAATATATCGGGCTGTTCTTACAGTAGTTGTTTCAGTCAAACACTTGGCAGCTAATTATACACACAAAAAAACACGACCAATAATCTTAAACTTTGTAAACTTTATCTTTAAATTGTATCTTTATCTTTATAATTAATTATGTTTATAAATATTAAATATTATTATTCAATACTTGTTACATGAATATAATTTCGTTTCTATAAATTGTATAACCTCGATATTCTGTCTTAACATAAACTTTTTAGATTTAAAATTTAATTACATAATTATTTGATGTCTCCCTGTTTCAAACTCACTTTAATTTGACTTTATTATGCACTTTATTAAATTATTAAATACACTTTTGACTTCAATTTTTTGATTTATGCTTAAAATTTATGTATAAACTACACAATTCGTCTTATACTAGGTTCCTTGAATTATCTCTGGTTTTGTTGAAGACTCCTGTAATTAGATGAATTATTTATTATATATTGTGTTATTAAAGCTTAATTAAAAATAGTTTTCTTGATGACTGGCTTTTGTATTTTAAGGTAAACTTCAACTTAATTATGTTAAAGTGGTTGTTGGATGAAGTCAGTAGAAGGCGATTTGTTATCTTCTAGACTTTATCTCTCCTCTTCTTTTTTCAGTGTCCTTTCAAATTCTGTTCTGATTAGCTAAACGTTTGTGCGAGATTACAGATTGGATCTGTGTTTTTATTCAATTTTTGCTACAGCAGGTGTTTAGTTATTTTCCTTTTCCCTGCAAATTATGCTTTTAAGCCATTTTTTTTTTTGTGAAAGGTAACTTAAAACACTCTTTGAGTCTCTTTTACATTTGTTTCGTCACGTAGGAAAACTCCGTTGTAGGCTCACACAATGTCTGGGAATTATAACATAATAGTTTACACGTGTGTTTCTAGCGTCCTTTATATATTATTAAACAATAGCTATTTCAGAGCTAAGATTTGCTATAAACATTTTCTATACAAAAACTTGGGTTGAATGTTGGAATGTGTTCATTTTGTTTTGTTATTAATATTATTGTTCAAGTCTTTGTGATATTTGTAGTTACCAATATATCCATGACAATTTCTAGGCTGTGAAATTTGTCTCTACTTAAAATAGCCACAACGATTTAAAGCAGATTCGCTGTAAAACACAACACAAAACTCAGGAGTTCAGTATGAGTTCTGGCCATTTATTATTTATCATAAACGTTTAATCGAACTATACCCTATCATATTATTTAAAAGACGCAATATTATTTTGTATAAAATTATAGTTCAAACAAGCAATACATAATAACACCGTTTACAACATCTGGAATGTTAGGTGGAGCTGAAATGTTTGTACTTTTCAAGAGTCAAAGTAAAGTTATAAAATATAAAACATATGATTTAATAATGCATTAAGATTGTTTTTAAACATCTGATGTGGGAAACTTTATTAGTTGAATGCAATTGTATAACATCTCAGGTCTACTGTTAAGTGTTTATATTATTTATAAATACACATTTATCACAATGCTATAAAATAGCATAATACTGTGTTGCTGGAGTTATAATCAATAACCATATTACAGCGTTATAAAACCCCCACTTAATAATATTAACAGTTATTTTAGAAACAAATTACAAGCCCTAACGGAAATCAACAGTAGATTAAATAGTTTTTGAATTAATAATTTAGGTTGATATAATAAATCATACATCGTCA
>JAGFPH010008073.1:48304-59395 GCA_018207615.1 Philaenus spumarius | reverse complement strand
ATATTTTTATAATTATTTATTTGATTATTTCTATGATTTTATACTTAGCGTTTAAGGAATAGTCTTAGGTAATTTAGGTCGAATATAGTTTAGGGAATATGATGTATTTGTGCAAATATGTTTACGAATGAGTGTATACGTAACATTTGTACGACCCCAAAAACTATTTACTATATTTGGGAGGTTGGGGGATGTTACGAAATGAAAAATGAGTTGGTAGGTAGTTTAGCTAGAAATGTTTAACAATAGTAGTATTTAATTAGCAAGCACAATCGGGTAACATCACAGTAATATAATTATGTAATTGATGTAAATCACAGAGTTTCATTTTTAAGTAGGATAACATAAGAATAGACGGGGAAAGCTGAGTGGAGGCTAGAGTTTTTACAGGAAGAAAAGATTAGAAAGGTCTTGGGTGACCGGGGGCTTCGGGGCGTCAAGGAGAAACAGGAGAGGCTTTTTTAGTGAGGTGTGCCAGCCCAGGTGTACGTCAAGGCGAGGGACCTGTGCTGTCCGATTATCAGAGCTACCAGGTCAGAGTAAAGCTGAGGGCACAGTTTTTTTATATTAAAGGGACAATTGTTTTATGTAAATTTTGGGTTAGAGTCAGTTTCTGCGGGTTTATCTATTGGGAGAGTTAATATATGGATATACTAGCTGGCCTGAGCCGGCTTTGCACGGATAGACAAATCAAAGTTAAATGTATATTAACAAAATAATATATCAATAAATATATTACACTATGATTTCTTATGGGAAGTTTTGTAGTAACTTAGACCCCAAAGCCCCCTAAAATTTAAATTTTTTTAAAACATTTCTTAGCGAGCACCCACTGCCCTAGAGGAAGCTTCATACCAAATTTCATTGTTCGTTAATTTTTTCGATTTCCTGATGAGTCAGTGGTGATGAGTGAGTGGTATTTGCATTATATATATATATATATATATATATCTATCTATATATATTAAAAAGAATTTATATTTGGGGAGTAGAAATTTGTACTCAGTTTTGCCCGCAGTGTAAAACATAAGATTTAGACTAAGGTTTATTAATGTGGTTACACACAGTGTAAAGTTAAATATAATGTAAATATAATCATTCGAATAAAATAATGTTTATATAATTACTTATATGTATGATGTATGTATGTACCCTCTCACTAAAGTTAGAGCCGAGCGAGGAGACCCTTTGCAATACTCATGTTCCCCGCTTTTGAGGAAAAATGGAAAACACTCTCAAAATTAAAAATTGTTTAAAACAACATTCATATGATTCCTAATGAAAGGCGCAGTCCATCAACAATCTGTTTAACTAACATGACAGCTGTTTACATTCTATATGCATGTGTAATCTATCACGCAAAATAAATCAACGTAAAGCGTTATAAACCAACGTAAATAAATAAACGTAAAGCGTTATAAACCAACGTAAATAAATCAACGTAAAGCGTTATAAACCAACGTAAATAAATAAACGTAAAGCATTATAAACCAACGTAAATAAATAAACGTAAAGCGTTATAAACCAACGTAAATAAATAAACGTAATTAACTGAATATAAATCAACGTATTAAATAGTTAAGTACTCCTAACGGGTCAGATGGTATTATAACAATACGCATGGAAATATTCCAGCTAGAGGTTTGGTATTTGTTTTATGCGATATATTATATGTTCGATAGTAATTGTAAGAATTCAATTAAAAACTCTCGAACGCTCAGTTGTGCGTGTTAGCTTTTCGTATTAAACACGCGATGCAGCTGGTAACATATGGTTAGGTTAGGTTAGATTAGGACTTCTTTTATCGTCCTGACTCTTTATAATAAAGGTTATGCGTGCGGACAATAAGGATAAGGAAACTATTATGAGAATCGATACTTGGATAGAATCTGAGCAATCGACACTTACAGTTTATTACATTTATCCGAGATCTGCGACTAGCTAAACCAACCGGAAGGGATAGAAACCACTAGTCGTAGTGTTTGTGTTAAATACGAATTTTATCGTAAATTGTCTCACCATTTAATTTAAATAACCGTAGAAATTCGAGTTTCACTTACCTGGCAAGGGTTCCGTGGTGGAAGTCACCTCAAAATGTAAATCCTGAACACTTTTATTAGCACTAAGACTTTTCTTCTACCTGGGGAAAGCTCTGAGTTGTCAGTGATGTATTTTTAACTACCAATATCCCAAAAACTTAGAATGCCAATAAAAAATGTATCAGTCATTTATATAGAAAATCTTTGCTCTGGAAACAGCTATAGTTTTATCATATTACAACGTATGTATGCTAGAAACACACGCGAAACGATTATGTTACGATTTCCAGATATTGAATGAGGACTGTTGGCCTACGAGAAAAAACAAATGTACAAAATACACGTGGAGAGTTTTAAGTTACCTTTCACAAGGAAATTCAAAAGCAAAATTGCTTGGGAAAGGGAAAATACTAAACAGATGCTGTAGTACAAAATTATAAAAATATAGACACAATCAGAAGACGCTGACAAAATGAGAGGGGAGATGAAGTTTAGAAGTGGGAAAAAGTTATCTACGGGAAGGTCCTTGGACCATGAACATATAAAAACCTCTTCACCTCAAATCTCCAAAATCAACGAACTAAAATCATTCAATAACTTAATTTCAGTCATCAAGATACAATAATCAAACATCAGATTGATAGAACTTTCCGGGACCAATGAGTTAGTAGTGCCTAGTGAAATTGGAAATATAATAAAACCAAGTCAAAACAGTGCTAAAGAAAATAATACACAGAAATATAAAATCAATTTGAAAGTGAGTGAAACGGAAAATCTAAAAAACAAAACACATGGAAGTAGATTATAAATTTATATTAATTTTAAGATAGATCTCGAGGTTGAACCATTATTTATTTATTTACTAAGGGGCTTAACTCCTGCTCACTCTGATCTCCAACCCTCCGCTTCGCGATCTCCGGGGGTTCATCTTTATTGTTTTGAATTTGACTTCATAATCGACTTCATGATTTGTGCGCCTGGAAGTTATGCAATACGTCTTCGCTATGCAATACACGGCGCCTGGAAGTTATGGAATGGTCACCGCTACGCAATACTCTTATTTACTCTATTCTTATTTCTTTATAATTATGAGAAGAAGAAGCAGAAACACTTTAGTATTGTAGAAAAACTTTTTTATATAATAGTGAGATTTATTTTTCTTCTTACTGACTCAACAGGGTCTTCTTTCCCGGTTAATTTTTCCAAGCCCGTTCCCTTGACAGTGGTTTCGCTAGATAGTAGCATAGATCATGAATAATAAATAGATCTTGCATCCATACGGGGGCTGTGTGCCGGAAAAAAGGTTGTCGCGAAAATAGTACATGATCGCGCCGCGAGGTAGCGCTAGGGTGAAATCATTGGTAGCATTGGTGTTTCACACAGCTTCCGTCGTTTCCCCAATAGATAACGCCACTATCGTCGAATTTCCAATGGAACAAAATATTGCATTGGATCGTAGTTCTATTAGGTTATCCAAATACAATGATAGTAGCTACAGTATTCTTATTACTTTATAATTATGAGAAGAAGAAGTAGAAAAACTTTTCATATAATAGAGAGATGAAGTTATATTCTGATAATTTTGTAATAAATATAATAAAATAAATTTACAATTAACTAGGGGCTCTGTCCCTGGACGCTCCGCGTCCCAACCCCGCCTCGGCCTTCGGCCTCAAATGGCTGCTTCGCTTCGCTCGCAGTTGGAAAATTTGACCTAATCTAAAAAAAACTGGTAGTTGTGAAGAATTATAATAAAACCTGATTCTAATAATTAGCCCAATTGGTGTTTTGGTTCATTGTAGGCCCACCGTAAAATTATGTTCAGTTTTTGATCCAAATTAGCTGTTTTATATATAATAGGTTTGTAACAACCAATGTTTGAATTGAATTAAAATATAGTTAGCATTTTTCGTTGATTTTTGTTTGTGTTTGTTTTTAGTTTGTCAATGTAACCTCAAAAAGGTAATACTCTTCAAATTTTCTAAGTAATGTTGCTATGGTAATGAAAGTAAACAAACATGATGTGTTGCTAAGTTTTTTATACGAACAGCTGTTTTTGTGCCCCTGATAAAATCAGCTGTTTTTGATAAAATCAATAGAAATCTTTCTTCCATAAGTTTAACATTGAAACTTTGAAGTCCTAGGACTTTGGTAAAGGGCCTAAAACCTTCCCAGGGTTAACCTGTGTTACTATGCAAAATTTAAAAGCAATCGGATGAATGGTATACGAACGCAAAGTGGACAAAGAACCAAAAAAAACCCCCCATAAGGAATACACAGCAGAAATTTGCATTTGATTATAACGTTTGTAAGGCGAAAGATACATGATTTGTAATGCTTGATGACATATCTGTGAATGATTACCTGCAATTTAAAAAAAAAAATAAGGAAATCGGCCGGATAGAATGGCCGTACTGACTGCCACAAGTTTTCATAAATTCTTTTAATATATAGATAATTTGTTTGGAGCTTCCAAAGGGTTTAACAGAAACAGAGTTATTTTAACTAAAGTGCCTTCTTAAAGTGTTCTATTCATTATTAACATTTTAAACTTTATATTACAAAAGCATTATCGTCCTATTTTATAAAAGTTGAATTTATAAGAATATTTGTTTTAAATGTCATGGCATATCCAAAATAGCTTATTCTTTTAAAATAAGGTATAACTAACCAAATTATGGCCATTTTCATTCAACCGTACATTTTTCTGGGTAACGATTGAGTTTTGGTATCGATTAAGTATTGCCCCATAAAAAAGGCCCTAACAATAAATCAGTTACGAACTATGAGGGTTACAGTGACCCGAGGAAATGGTACATGGACAGAGGCACTTTTTGGTCAAGTATTCAGAATAAATATCTGCATACATGCAGCTGTAAACAAACCGCGGTATCGTGTCTTAGCAATGTATTATTCAACATTTTGTGCTTACTTAAACTCGTGCAACCTGCATCACGTGCTGTCGTGAAAGTATTGCATACTCTTAAGCCGCTATTAGCCGTGGACAACCAGTTGTACAACCAGTTGACGATGGTGTGGCGGGGCATTGAATCAAATGGGAGCTATTAGCCGTGAAAGATCGGTTGTACAACTAAAAAAGTTGTACAATAGTTGACGGCCGGTGTCCGGACCCTGCAACAGCCCTGTCAACCGTTTGTATCTCACCATGGTCGGGGGGCATTGCAGTATATGTAGCCTATTAGCCAGACACAACCAGTGCCGGGACTGTTGTACAACTTTGGCGACGCGCGCATGCTTTTTGGGCTAAACCAAATTGTCAACAAACATTTTAGTCATTTCAGTCAGTTATTATTAGCGAATTTCCATAGGTAAAATAAGCTATTGCAGTGGCCCTTATGGTAAGACCCAAGGTTGGGAGTAGCAAATGAGCACCGATCACGGTTTTGGGGTGTCATTAAAAATCATATATATGTACATATTTGTGCGCACTCTATCGGACGCATTTTACGTCCGATTTGGACCAAATTTGGTACACACTTAGGGTTTCTAAGTCGCTTGAACTGGTAGGTTACCCAAAATTGACCGGAGTAGACCAAATTTTTGATAACTTTATCAAACTTTTTGATAACTTTTTTTGGTAACTTTATGTATATATGTGTGCGCACTCTAACGGACGCATTAAACGTCCGATTTGGTCCAAATTTGATACACAGGTTGGCTTTCTAAGTCGCTTGGACGAGTTCGTTAGCCAAAAAGATTTACAGGAAGTAGATTACATTTGTGACCGGAAGTAACATGTATATATGTGTGCACACTCTAACGGACGCATTTTATGTCCGATTTGGTACAAATTTGGTACGCAGGTTGGTTTTCTAAGTTGCTTGGACGAGTTTGTTAGCCAAAAAAAATTGACCGGAAGTAGACCAAATTTTTGACCGGAAGTAACAATTTTATGAGATTTTTCGTACTAGAATTAAATTTTTTTGAAGTTTAATTTAAAAAAATAGGCATACGAAATAATTCTGCAAATTTTTTTTGCGACCTTAGGCTATAGCCCATCTGGTTCCCCCAAAAACAATTAAAACGTAAAATACCGTAAAAGTACCAGAATTAAATCCACGGCTTTTACCGTGGTGATCGATGGCAATATATTTGGTACATGCTGGCATCACCTTCATGAGTAGATCAATTTCCCAAATAGTTGTTTGAAACCAAAAAACATATAAATTTAATTTTGGAAATTCGCTCAACTCACGTCAGCTGTTCAGCTGCGTGGTCGAATTATTTGTAAGTGAAGTTGTGTGTTCTCGTAGCTAGTAGTCTTATTATTTATGTTAGTTATTTATAGTGTTTAAAAAATTGACTTTTATCAACACAAAGGTCATCAAATATTGTATAATATAGTCCTTTGATAAGCCTAGATACTAACATAGGATGTTTCCGAAATCTTCTCACTCTTCTCCTTCTCTTTTTCAATAAAAGGTCAAGAAGCAGGAGCTGTGTACTACTCAACGCCATCTTTTTGATTGGGACGATTCCGAATTAAATATGCCTGCGGAGTTGTACAACTGTTTCAGGGAACTTAAAGTTTGCTAGTAAACTAGTTTTCACACTGTTGTACAACAGTTGTACAACTGGTTGTCCACGGCTAATAGCGGCCTTAGCCACAACTGTTGTTATAATGCATCGGGGTAAAGTGTTTGGGGTAGTGTGACAGGTATCCTTCACCTTATATAATAATTAATGAGTGTAGACTAATAATAAATCACTGGATCTATCTTAATGGTGGTCGTGCTAAATATTGGCTTGCACAGAAACAATAACTGTTGTCACAGTTTATAGTTAAAGGAAGGGAGCCAGCTTGAGGTTAAATGTTCAAGCCTGACAGTATAAGCAACACCAGGCCTAACAAGGTGGACCAGCTAGCCTTTACCTCCATTTAGTTAGTTACAAGTCCGGGCCAGCAGAGGAATAGATTAATAATAATCGTTTTGGAGTGAAACAACAATGTCTACACCTTATTGAAGAGCCCTCTAAATCACAATCCATCCTGACAACGTCCGGAAACTCGCACGAAAGTGGAAGGACACATCCTAAAAAGAAGACGAGATATCGCCCCGCAAGTTAACCGCAGGAGTAACCGACAGCGTATGCGCAGTATCAGAGTTTTGAAACAGAGGACTTTGTATACAATAGTTAAATATAATTTTCTTTCGTTTACAAAGTTAGTTAATAATGTGCAAGCATAAGACTATTTTAGAACTCTCCTAAATATACGGAGGAAACCTGAACTATAGTAGAAGACTATGGAGAAAAACACTAATGTGGTGAACAATATGACTGATGATATATTTAGTTTATTATACTATCAGCTGTTTTGATATATTGTTAAAACTTTTGTTTATATCTTTGGTTTTCAATGGTTATATTTTATTCTGTAAGAGAATTAATTATGTTGTACAAAGCCTTATTTACTGAAAAGGTTTAGTCAATCCATTACAAACTAACACAATTAATCCAGACACGGTCAAACAAAGAGTAAACTATTCCAAATAGCGGGATCACTAACCATTCTGGTGAATTTAAAATGGTTTACTGTGGCACACTTCTCTACTCTGTTTGCGATGCTGCAAGACTTATTTACATAAGGTGCATTTTATTTTCTTAAATTTATTTTAGGTAATCATAATTACCAAAATATTTTTTGTTTAAGTCACAATCTTGAGGTCGAATGTGCCGAATGTTTGAAATCTATGTCGGTAGCGACTTGGACAGAATTCTCTCTGCTGTAATACAATGGCTTAATGTTCAATTTGCACTACGTAGAATCGTCAAGTGATCAGGTTGAAAGCTTGTTCTCTTCATTGAATCAATTACTGATCAATTCCAACAGTCCAATAAGTGTTGCCGGATGTATTGATGTTTCACTCTAGTAGCAGTTGATGTAAAATCAGGCCGAGGATTTCCTTGCCTTGTATGTATAACTGTGGTACACGAAGAAATAAATGATGGATTTTTATCTGGCTTTTTAAAATGTATTTATTTATCATCGATTCTTTTAGCCAGACATATTTTGTGTAAAACAAGCCATATTATTCATACCTAATTGGAACAATACACGCAAAATCACACGATACAATTTAAATATTAATTCAAGCACGCAGCTGAACCGCTGACGTGATTTGAGCAAATTTCCAAAACTAAGTTCATATGTTTCAGGGTTTTAACCAATTACTTGAGAAATTGGTCTATTCACGAGTACGTTGAATAGCTGCCTACGTGTACGAAATATACCGGGTGTCCCACGAAGAGGTCCCTATTTTTGAATTAATATATTAGATGCACCGAACACTCTACAAACCTGAAACTCAACAGTCCTAACATACACATATGTAAAAGAAATACACCTGAGTATCAGTTCATTCTGACACATTAGGACAAAATGGCGGGATATCAAAGAAATAGTACCTTTTCGTTAAAATAGTTTTATTTGCTTAAGTGTTACAACATAATTATTGAATTTTAACGATGTTACTAAGCACTAAACAAAGTTAGGGAATTAAAGATATAAGTAACTCATAAATAAATTAAATCTATTTGATCCATAAACCTTATTCAAACTGATGTCCATCAATCGCAATGCACTGATGACAACGAAATAGAAAACAGTCATACGCTTTGCTGAACAACTCTCGAGGTATCAACAACAGTTCCTCTTCGATCAACCTCATTAGTTCATCGTCTGTCGCAATGTTATGACAATAAACCTTCTCCTTCAAAAAGCCCCACAGAAAAAAGTCACAAACATTCAAGTCTGGAGACCTTGAGGGCCAGTCCAAGAAGCTGCTGCCACGACCTACCCAACGGTTAGGAAGATTTTGGTCCAAAACTGCTTTGGCCACATTAGCATAATGCGGAGGAGCTCCATCCTGTTGGAAAAAAACGTCTTTCATCTCAGGCTGAGAAAGATGAGGAACTATGTGATTGCTTAAAACTGATGCATACCTTTCTCCAGTCATTGTTTGTCGGGATATGTCATACGACAAAACACCATCCTTGGTAACAGCAGCCCAAACTGTTATACCTGTTGATTTTAATTTCTTTTCTTGTAAGATATGTGGATATTTTGTGTTATAGTAATGACAATTATGCCTGTTTACAGTTCCTGTTCGATAAAATGTCGCTTCATCTGAAAACACGATTCCTTCATGCCATTTGCTATCTACGTCAGTCTTTTCAATTATTTTCGAACAAAATTCCAATCGTCTGTCAGGATCATCTTCAAGCAGTCCGTGAACTAAATGAGTTTTATAATGTTTGATTTTGTTCTTTTTGGCATACCTTTGGACAGATGACTTCGGTATCCCTGTAGCAGATTCCACCTTTCTTACTGAATTAGGCGTATTTGGAGATTCCATGAAAGCAGCACATACGATTTCTTCATTTTCTATGTTGGAGGATCTATGGTATTTTTTTTGTATTGACCCCGTTTCTAGTAGGATAGTCTTCCACTTACGAATAGATTTCCTTGACGGTGGAACTACACCTGGGTACCTTTCCCTAAAACACCTTATTGCTTCATAATCATTTTCAAAGGCAATAGCCCAGGAACAACATTTCACTTTTTGCTCAGTTGAAAACGGCATGGTACTTAAGACACTTTACAATGCAACTTAATAACAAATGCCAATGTTTATTACCAAATATGTTCATTGTTGTGGATACACGCAGTCAGCTGATAGATTTAAAATAGTCTAAACAGCTGTAGCTGTTCCTATTCTAAATAAAAGTAGGTTTACCCTTAAAATACGATTGCTGATTTTGTTGTTTTTTTGTTTTTCCGCCATTTTGTTTGGATCAGTCAGAATTAACTGATACACAGGGGTATTTCTTTTACATATGTGTTAGTCACGACTGTAGAATTTCAAGTCTGTAGCGCGCTCTATACGTCTGTCATATCAATTCAAAAATAGGGACCTCTTCGTGGGACACCCGGTATATGTAGAATTTCTTTGTATCTCGGCCTCCAAACCCGGCTTTGCTGACTCGAAAGAGAAGCTGTCTCACGGTAAAATCCCATCATGGATTTGAACCGAGTACTTTTATGGTATTTTACGTTTTTATCGATTTTGGGGGAACCAGAAGAGCATGTAGCAATTTTAATGGCTACGATTGGTGTTTATTGTCTATTTCCGACCTTAGGTCTCGCCATAAGAGTCACTGCAATAACTCATCTTTCCTATGGAAATTCGCTAATAATAAATTAAAACTTTTGCCTAAATGACTGAATTCAAAATATCTGGGATTAAAATCATTGATTTAAGTAAGCATATGATTCAAATGCATAACCTTTTGTTTGGTTTTCAAAAATGTATTTCAGATCTTTGAGTAAAGTATTAAATTATAGGCTTTGCACGTTTAGCAAATTGACAATCCCTAACGGCATACACACAGTTAGATATAGTCCGTCGTTTGTTAAACTAAGTAGTTCACGATGTAAACAAAATTAATTGAAAACAATAAACGATTCAAACGTGCATCAGCTGATTTCGACCATTAATTGGATTTAATAGTTCAATAAAAAAAAATAAATATTAACACGTGTTCAGTTAATGTGGAGTTTAATACGGAAGCGTCTACCGGTTCCCTATGCTATCTATTAACACAGTACACGCGGTGAATGCGCGTAGTCTGTTTTGTGGAGTATGCGACGAAGAGTGTAGAAATGATTCTCTCTGTATTTCTGCTCGCACTACGCATGCGTGTCATACGATTCCCCTACGCTTTCTTTTCAACGGCCGGTTGAAGTCTAAGAAGAGGAAGTGTTTCACTTTTGTCTGATCCATGCCCTAAACAAGTTTTACTTCAAATATTAGTTATTAGCGAATTTCCATAGGAAAAATGAGCTATTGCAGTGGCCCTTATGGTGAGACCCAAGGTCGGGAGTAGCAAATGAGCACCGATCGTGGTCCCCAGAACACGTTTTGGGGTGTCATTAAAATTCATATATGTATATGTATATATATATGTATGTATATATATACATATATATGTATATATGTGTTCGCACTCTAGCGGTCGCATTTTAAGT
>JAGFPH010008073.1:33762-48204 GCA_018207615.1 Philaenus spumarius | reverse complement strand
ACGCTATTTGAACAGAGATCCAGTTTTGCCAAACACCTCATTGATTTTAACCACGAATACGTCAATGTTCACAATAACCTAAAAATTCTTCATACATGCGGAAAGGGCCATACTGTAATCCATGGAGGAATTTGAAATATATAGTGCATCAAAATATGATCAAGTTAATATGCTAAATGATAAACTGCATTATTCATGTAATGAATTATTTAACACGGTCATCAACCTGAGACCCAATATCATCAAGATTGGACATCCTTATCTCATATATAAGTTTGCACAATATCGCAGTTGTACACATGCCCTTCATGAAATGACATGTGTAACGGAGTCCTCATGTGATAGTATGTGAAGTTGATTTTTCAGACAGTGTATATATTTAAATTTGTTCAAGTGTTTGTGTTTTTTAATGTTTTATGTTAATTGTGTATAGTTTGTTACGACGTGTTCCACAACAGTGGAATGAATATTTTTTGACGTTGATCTGATGATGGTGGCAAGAACCACCGAAACCGGTAATCCAAGAAGGAAATATTTTACAGTGCTCGACGGTTGAAATAAGTTAATTAATTACCCATTATTACAATAATTGCATTCTTGGAAGCTAAAAAACATCATGTTTACTTAGTTATGTTTTCTTAAAAATAGTCACGAAACTGTCAATTTAGCACAAGCTCTACCAAAAGCTACTACTGTGTTTTTTACAGGTCGTGTCAAAAAAGACACTACACAGTAATTAATTTAGATACTTGATCAGTGTATCCAATAAAAATATGTTTATCTAGAGCACTTCTTCCCCTGCTCGCTTCGATCAACGATCCCGCGATGATACGCAGCGAAGCAAATGCAAATCGATTATTGTATACGATGATATTTTCATGGAAATAACGGTTGGTTAGACAGAGATTTTTTATTTTCATACAGAAAGGATGCACTTTTCATATGACCAAAATGTAATACGGTAAAGTAGTCTTTCAAGCTGGTCAAATAGGCCTAGTAAAAATAAAGTTAGTATAACTTAAGAGTTAAGTTATGATAAGAGTTTGAATAGTAAGCCTTTTTATTTGTCCTAAGCGCTTTCAAGAAACGCTTGTTGGTTCAGTTTAGGCCGAACTTAAAATTGTGTAAGCCTATGATCCAAATCAGCTGTTTTATTTGTAATATGTAACAACAGATGTTTGATTTATAACTCGGCAAGCATTTTTCGTAGATTTTTTGCTTGTGTTTCTTTTCATTTTTTTAACCTAACCTTAAAAAAATTTGGTTATGAAAAATAATTAACCAATTCTAAATTTTCTAATTAGGTTGCTATGGTAATGAATGTAAATGCATTCAACAAACGTTTGTTAGTTCAGTATATTCCACACCTAGAATTGTGTTGCTAAGCTTCTCATTCAAATAAGCTGTTTTATCCGTTATAATTCTGGGAGTGAATCCCAAATTTTTCGTCATTTTCGACCCTTAAAATCATTTCTTAGCGCACTTCGTTAGGACTTCTTCTTTTATATATAAGTTTAAGAAACGCACTTTTAATTTATTGCAACTCTCTTTAATTGTTGCACGAGTCTGAACACACTCTATAAATAGATAGATAGATAGATAGATAGATAGATAGAGAGAGAGAGAAAAAGAGGGGGAGAGAGAGAGAGAGGGAGAGAGAGAGAGAGAGAGAGAGAGAGAGAGATAGCAAGCGGTCAATTGTGGGGAGATTCGGTTGTCTGTAAGGTCCATTGTGGGGAGAAAGTCCATTGTGGGGATATCCCCACAATGACCTATACCTTTTTTTTAATCGTAATACGTTATTTAGGCGGTAATAAACATTTCCAGCTGAATATTTCTTTTTTTAAAAATATCCCCACTTTAGACCTTAGGGCGAGAGGCTTAGTTCGGGAGAGAGGCCACCAGGGCTGCGCTTATTGCAGTTCTCTCTCGCCCAAAAGAGAGAATTTCCCGTGGTCAATTGTGAGGAGATGTTCTTTGATTGGTTAGTTCAAATTTAAGAGAGAAAACCTAGCTGTATCGTCCCTTGTGGGCCTGTAAATATGACAACATCGCACAGCGTTGCCATTTCCTTAAACCTAGAATGATCACTGTTGTGAACTTGAGCCGTACCTTCCGCATTTTGTTCATTGTCTCTCCTCACTTTACGCGATGGTACATTGTGGGCCTAACACACTTGTACAGCGTAGGATCCGAACAAATGCTTAGTGTACATGCACTGTTAACTTTTCTATATTCTTTAATTTGATTGAATAATAATGATCACTTATGCTAAATAAATTTAACTAAACATAATTGTTACATTATTTTTTTAATGTAAATTTGTAACTAACAATGTGCATGTACTGCGAGTAAACGATGTTGCTATGTCGTATGATGTCGTATGTACAGAGTTAAAAATTCTGTTATATAAAAGAAAGTTTTCCCCGCCTTTCTGTTGTTGCCTCCACGCGATGTCAGAACGGAAATCAATTAATACATCCTCAACCCCGACCTTTATCCAGTCTTTTAGTTCAATGTCTTGTACTTCTGTCCTAATTGTAAACATTTTAATAAATAGTATTCAATTTTCCCTATATGTTTATACAAGGAGTTCCAAACGTATGGGACCTCTTCCGTAACTTTTATACAACGGAAAGTAGAAAGATGGAAATTTGGGAATGTCTTTGGATGATTAGTAACTACTTTTATAATCTTTCAAGACCCTCTCCCTCTCCTCACAGAAGGGCTCTGTGGTGGGCAATTCAAAAATGTTTTATGTAAACATACGCCTTGTGACACATCAATTTTGTTATCTTTAAATCACAAAAATTTGAATACCAAGCAAAGTAAGGTTACAACAAACATATCGAAAAACTTTTTTCAAAAAATTCTGGACCAAACAAATTTTTAACCCTTTAAAATGGAAAAATGATTTTGTTGATATGAATTTGAATTAATAGTTAATTAAATGTTTATAATAACAGGTCATTTAATAACATGTGTTCGAAGTATCGTCCATATTGGTCAATTAGTTACCAAGACATCAATTCCTAACCGCAGGTATGTCCATCTCTCGGTAGCCTCTATTGGCCCAATATAATAACTGCAAGTCTTTCTTTTATCGCCTGTAACTAAAAAAACGATTTGACATAGAAATACATAGTTTGAAGTATTCTATAAAGAAAATACGGAATTTTTACTAGGAGTAATCATTTTACGACTTCATTTTCCTGCCCTGAAAACAAAATAAATATTTTGATCTTCCCAATAAAATTGTATTCCAAATAGGGATCCCATAGCATTACAGACGATAAGTGTTTATATTTTAACATGAAAAATGTTTTAAAACAATAGTATGTGTATATATTATAACCACACAAATACTAAACATGCATTACAAACGTTTTAAACAAAATTTCTTATTTGATTTAATACCTATCGAAGTCGGTAGAAAATGTATGACTGATCACATGATAATCAAATTAACTTAAGATATCGGAAATTGCATTACAAATTCAGATATTTTTAGTTCATAAAGATATCTCAAACGGGTTGTAAGTTATAGTCGATTTACTTCAAGCGTGTAGTATATTTTTGAAACGTAAAGGGGTTAAATGCTTAGGTTTCGCCTATTTTTTGGCTATATGTGTTAATGTAATTAAATTTTAACACGCAAAATGTTCTAAAACAATAGTATGTGTATATTATAACCATACAAATACTAAACATGCATTACAAATTAAAAAATTGTGGAAAAACTGTAGGTAGAGCTTATACTGTAGATAGACCTATACCTAGCGTTTTCTCTTGTTTCTAATATTGTGAATTTGTTGTTATAATATTATAGTCTATGAAAATTTTCCGATTCCATTGAATTTTTACACAGAAGTTTAAATTGAAATTATTAATATATTTCCAAATTTTAAAAACGATTGATACAAATTATAGATATTATGGTATGAACACCATATCTGTTATCTTAAAAATATTGTTCGTTAAATCGAAGTCTGTAGAAAATGTATGACTGATTACATGATATTCAAATTAACCTAAGTTGTCGAGAATTTCATTAAGAATTTAAATATGTTTAGTTTATAAAGATATCTCAAACGGGTTTTCAGTTATAATCGATTAACCGCAGGCGTGTACTTTATTGATAGTTTGGGGTCAAAAAGCCCCCTTTTCGCACTTTAAGGGTCTTTATAATAAGAACTAATAAAGCTAGGTACTATAGCTTTTGACAGTCATAATAACTTATACTATTATATTATATGTGGTAAAATACCACAACAAAAACTTTCTTCCAAATTTTGAAAAATGTCCATTTTGATTTTTCAAAATTTGGAATAACATTTTTCTTCTATGTAATATTATTGTTTTAGAACTCTTTTCACGCTTGCAGTAAATTGGTTATCGTTAAAAATCGTTTCTGGTTGTACGAAATATGCATACTTTAAAATTTCTATTGTTATGCTCTGTGATAAATTAAACTGAAACAAGTAGGTACTAACACAAATGTAATACTTTTCATTTATAAAAATAATAAAGCATGAACAATGGAATCAATGTCAAAGATAAATAAGTAATTTTGTATAAGTAATAATAATTATTAATTTATTAATAAGGTGATAGTTATCATAAAGACATTGATAAATGTCCAATTCACGAAAAATAGCTTAATTTGTTTTGAACAATTAATTTACTATAAATATAGATTGTCCAACATTTATAAAAAGTACCCTTTAACATTCTTGAAAAAATATAATACCTACATTTTCTATATAGAAATCAAAGTATATTAAAAAAGAATTGGATGTGACTTAAAAATTGCCAACACAATCGTATATTTTAAAGCGTTTAAAACGAAGTTAGTAAGACACTAATTAAATATTATGTCAAAGGTCGGCACTACAGAGTCATTAAAAGTTAAAAGGATAAAAGAAAAAACAATCTAAAGACCGGATGTATCCAAGGCCGATGCGACAAAGTATTTGTCAAGTGCGTGCACCACTGCATATTGCGAGCAATCTGCTCATGCTGAGGTGTGTAAGTTACCTTGCCTAACTTAGTATAAGAGTAAGTCGCGTTAGTCCCGACGCCGACGCCAGCGTTTTTATATTAAGACGATAATTTTGTGTATGGGTGTGATGGGTCTCTGAAACCTGGAACTCTGAACTATGTGTATAATTCTACCAAATATAAAGACTGAAAACTGAGGCTATGAAAAGGGTGATTTGAGGGTCAGGATTCATTAAAAACGTTACAATCTTCTCCTGACAATGCAGATCATTGTACAAAAAAAAAAAAAAAAAACGCGCCCTAATCTGTTCAGTGGTTGTGGTTTTGCAGTATTTTGGGCTGTGAGTATATGTAATATTGTAGCTTAAAAAGCCAGTGGAGCGGAGCCCTGGGGTCCAAGGGAAAAACACCTGTTTGTTGTTGAGTGCTTACACCATAACAGTAATGTACATGCAAGATTTGAAGGGTGTAGCTACAGAAGTTTTGGCTGTGTGTATATATTAGTCTAAACATCATTACACCTAAAAAAGCTAGTGGAGCGGAGCCCTGAGACATGTTTGCAAAATTCTTTGTTGGTGCGTGCTTACACCATAGCAGTGCTGTACATGCAGTTTGGGATTTGCGCATATGACTTTGCAGCTTAAAAAAACCAGTGGGGTGGAGCCCTGAGGTCCGATGACATAATTTTTTGTTAGTGGGTGGTTTCACCATTATAGTAATGTTCATGCACAATTTAAAACTGTAGCTCCAATAGTTTGGTCTGTGTGTATTTACACAGCATTGCAACTTAAAAAGCCAGTGGAGCAAAGAACTGTGGTCCGAGGGCAAAATCATTTGTTAGTGGATGCTTACATCATAACTGTAATGTACATGAAAAATTTCAAGTTTGAATCTTTAGTAGGTTTGACTGTGAATATATTATAACATTTGCAACTTAAAAGCCAGTGGGGCGAAGCGCTAAGGTCCGAGGGCAAAATCCTTTCCTTTTCAGCGTCTAAGACCTTAAAGGAAGCTGTGTACAAATTTTCATTGCAATCCGTTCTGTGGTTCCTGAGATTTTGTCTTTGTATCTTGGAAAAGTATCTTACAGCTCCCACCTTACTTTTTTTACTATAGCAAATAGTTTAATCCGGCATATGGCAAGGTACTTTACTGACCAAGGCTATTTTTTGCTCAGTTATGAACATTTCAAAATCTGTCACGGGGGGGAAGGGGAGGGACCTGCCCCCAAAAAAGTTAGAAAAACCTTTAAACACTTAAAGTACATTGCCATATGCCGGATCAAAGTATTTGCAATAGTAAAAAAGTTAAGAGGGGTGTAAGTTACTTTTCAGTCATCCTGTACGTAGATGTTTACATTTAAGTTTTGCTTACACTTTTTGACAGTTGTTTTTACTAAGATACAGGTTAGTTTATGCAATGTAAGTTTACTTTTATTCTGATTACTTAATGGCTTATCTATTTTTAATTCCGCAAGCGAAACGGTCCCCGAAACTAATACTACAAAGCATACTTCTGTAAAACTTAAAATCCGGAAACATACGGAACTAATCAACAACCAACAAAAATAAGTAGAGTGGAGAAAGGCTGCGCCATACCGGTGACACGTCACAATTGGGTTCATCCTGAAGTTTCCCGATAATTAATCAGCAATTCAATGTACACCGTTTTAAAGGTGAGATTACGGTCTAAAACCTTTATCTCTAACATTTTTCTGTTATACAACTTCGGTAAGAATTACAGGCAGTTCTTTTTTTAAATAATACAGGTAAATTCAACATTTTGTATTTTACATTCAATTCCTTCGAAATTTAATTCCAGTGAAATATGATATCATACTATTTTATGGTATACTTTAAATTGAAAATTAAAAATATATTGAAGTGATAACTTTTATAGTTTCATAGTTGTGGCTGGTTTCCTGAAAGTCTGCTACTTGATGTTTAAGGGGTGGTGGGGGGAAAGCGCAAGGGGGAAAATTGGGGACTTTTGGAAAATTACACATCTAACGATATATAATCAACTGGTAAAAATTAAGCTTTTCTGGAATTACTTTCGATAAACAGCGTATTTGGGCCTTCGTTGACAGCTATTTGGATGTTGCTCTTTGTGGATGTTGTTCGACTGTACTGCTTGTAAACTAAGATGTTCCTTCTATTGCAAAGCGGTTTAAAAAAATCTTGGAATTGTGAGTTACATCTTGTGGTATTTAATAACAATTTTGTTTTCATATTAAATTATGTATAAAGGCATAGTTAAAGAGTAACTACTAATGTTGTCAACAAGAGTAGAAGGGTGTAACAAATTGTTCAAATTCTTGGTTTAAGTTCAATGTTTTTTACATTTGAAGAATGACAAGGGTAAGTATTGTTATTTGAAAGGCGTGTATTGGAGCACCTCGATCCTTCCTCCTGACTCACTTACCCAGCCTCGGACTGCGGCCTCGTTCCCCTCTCCAATCATGGTCGATTGTCCGTGAGTATCAGGACTTCAGGAGGGCTTGATGCGAATGACAAACAACTATAATCCTCTTTGCTCATGGTAATTTAGTATTTTTGCTAGCTACTTCAAGTGATAAATTTTGAAGGCAGGCCCTTTTTAGCGGTGTTTTTGGGCGACTACATGTAAAAAAAGTATTTGTGTACAATTTATAATATTTGTGTTATATGTGTTATTATTAGGCTTCTTAATCTTTGCTTTATAAGGGCAGCATAACACATATTTCTTGTTTATAAGAAAAAATTACCTAACTCATATAAGCTACAATATTGTGATTCTTGGGTTGGCTGACTCCATTTCACAAGTGGGAATTGAATTACAGTATTAGGATATATACTCCATTAGAAAGTCACATTAAATATATCCTCACAATTTCTCTCTCTCATATCCTCACAATTCCACTCTCTTATATCCTCACAATTCTACTCTCTTATATCCTCACAATTCCACTCTCTTATATCCTCACAATTCCTCTCTCTTATATCCCCACAAAAATATTTCTCACCTCCCCACAAAAGTTCTCTCTTATGCGACCGTTATATCGCTATAATGGACCAAAAAGCTATAAAACCGCTAAAATAAAAACTAAAAATTTTGGAGAGAGAACCAAAAATTATGATAGACGATTTTTTTCGTAACAAAATCCTGTTTTTAATTTTTCTCTATCTTCAGAGATAACGTAGTTCCCACAATTGACCATAGGAACTACTCTCCCCACAATGGGCCAGGCGCTAGAGAGAGAGAGAGAGAGAGAGAGAGAGAGAGAGAGAGAGAGAGAGAGAGAGAGAGAGAGAGATTTGTTTCATGTTTTTATTCAACAGTTGGAAAGAAGTGGGTTAAAAGATTTATATACACCCTATCTAGGAAATATATCTTTAATTTGTCAGCTAGTTTACCCTGGTTATATATTTTCCAATAAAAAGGATCCAGATTCTAAAGTCAGTCCCACCTGCACATGACCGTATAATATTTAGTCTCAAAATGAGATTTTATATTATATTTCACAATGTTCAGTAGTTAGTTCACTTATACTTTCATCAAATTTTGTGATACAAATTCTTATGCTTAGCGTACCTGAAGCTTAAGGTCGCCGGTTTGAATCCGGATATAGGGCATGGACGTTTGTTCGGTTGAAAATTAATAGATATCAGGCAATTACTGCTCTTAGGCTCTTTTCGTATTAAAAAAATAACTAATGTATCTGATTTTATGAGTGTAGTCATCCAAAGTAGCTTAACAAAATTACCACAAAATTTGCCTTGCTTGGAAATAGTTTCCGGAAAGCTGGAAATTGTTTTTATCTGTTAATTGACCTTTAGAACGGGGACCACACAAATATTTTTAGTTAATAACTCAAAAACCGTTCATACTAAAGAAAAACAATTACTAAATAAATTGTAAAGCATCATTATTTTGGTCGATTGAATTGCAGGTGTTGAAAGCTAATCTGAGATATGATAGATCAAGAAAAGTTATTATTAAACAAATGTTGTTTACTGTCAAGAACTCAAAACTGCTCATTTTGAACAACTGAGCGATTTTGAACATGCGTGATTGGTGACGAGAAAATAAATTGTAATATTGCCAAAAAATTAGAGCCACCGATATCAAAAATATAATTGGTGGTGATTTCGAAAATATCATATTCGAAAGAACTAATCGATTAACACAAATGAAAAACTTCACTAGCGTTATTCATATCCATAACTGTCAATGCAGAGTTAACTTTTCGTCGATTTTTTTACAAGAAATCAGAGGAAGAACTTAAAAGTATTTTAAATTTGCTCCGTACCTCAATTTTCTATTTCATGATCTTGGGATGCAGAGAGCTTGAACATAGGTATTTACAGTTTGTTAACACCTTTTAAGGCTCGGCAGGTGTGAACAAATTTAATATTTCTAAATTGACCACAGCGCTCCAAGTGGCAGATCTATGCACCACTAGCATTGAGGTTGTGTGCGGTTCATTTTTCTGCTAGCAAATATATGGTAATATATAGCAAAATATAAGGTAAGATGTGACACTGACTGTAAATGCTAATGCGTGACAATGTATGTGAATAATGTAAACAATCACCCATTCAAAATTAACGGATATTTCATTTTTCTAATATTCCTCCACGAGCAACAAGTTGCATAACCACCAGAGAGCAGGCTAAACACTCGAGTAGAAACACAAATTCTGTGCGTACATGCTTTCACAATAAACCAAATTTCGTTCATAACAAATTATTGAAATTTATTGAAATTACTTTTATTTGAAAGGTAATTAAACTTTGAATGTGGTGAGCTTTTTACATTTTGAATATTTGCATTATTGAATAGGAGAAAAATCGCAAATTTAGATTTTGTGTTTAGTCAAAGAAGAAATATTGTTAAAAAAATTAAATGATATCCACACTTGGACTGTCCTAACCTTTAGAATTAAATATTCAGAATATTTGTCTGATCATTATTACTCATTAAGTCTTGATACGCTTTTAAAATTGCTTTTATTCCTTAATGAATTATTTTAACAAATCATAATATAATACCTTCCTGCTTTATGGAAACGTAAAAACAGGTACTGTACTTTATTCCAAAAGCCATTTATTTTTATTTTTTCTTTCGTCCACCATTTTGTTTCTTTTTTGGGATCTTAAAAATTATGTAAAATTTCAAAATGATCAATGGAGGAATGATTAAGAAAAGAAAATATACGTTAGGTAGGACACACTGCACACAAAAGTACAACTGAACTAACTAAATACGATATGCAGAAATACATAGTTTACATTATGTACAATAAACCATCAATACAAAGAGGTTGGCAACATCAACTCCTTTAAAAGCGAGTGTACGTCCATACGTGAGTAACGATATAATATAAGAGCTGATTTCCACCATCATATGCAATACTTAAACCAAATCTAGAGTAGATTATATTTTGGGGTTATGTTTACAACGTCAATCAATTTAATGTCTTATGTAGTTGATTAAAAAAAAAAATGTTATAGAATTAATGCAGGATATAATACGTTATAATATTTGATTTAAGGTTATAAAATGATTATAAATACAACCTGTTATCATAAATATATACATTTATACAATTTTAAAGAAGAGATACGACATTCGATTAACTTTGAAAATATTCGTAAATCTTCGTATAGAGTATAAACAACATATTCAATTATTAATTTATTCATTATAATATCAATAACTTCTAAATCATTGTATGTATCAATATGAAATGAAAAGCTATCAAAACATAATATTTATATCTTTATTTTGATATATAATAATGTACATAAATACAAAATTTTAACAAATAGACCTACAGTTTTATAATCATTAAAATTACATACAGTATACTAGATTAAAATTCCCTTTGCATTGTGAGATAGGCTTATATAAAGTTTGTTTTTAAATAGTATTTTTATAAATGATGTATGTCTGATGTATATCGAATTCATCTGCCTGTTTTTTTTTCACGGGCTTACTAATACATAAATAATATAATGAATTGCCTGACTAAAGATTTATACAAATGTGTCCATTGAAATTATTTTAAAAGATCCTAAGTTTACTTCACAATGCAAGAGAAATAATTATGTATTATAGGTACAAACTTTTTGAATTTATGGATGTACGAAAAAGTTGCAATAGATGACAAAAATCTTCTTACACAGAATGACAAAACTAAACTAGAGAAATTATATTAAATAACTTCTGGGTGGTTTAAGCTGCTTTTCCCTTGGAAGTAGCAATATAAGAAGTAGTGATGAAGTAGCATTATCATTCCGCGAGTTGTGAGTCCTTGTATGAAAGTACAACCAATTTGCTGGAAGATTGCTTTGGAATTACGATAAGAAAAGCTGCACTCGAAAAATTTACGTCTTTATAATTTGTTTATAAGGAAAAAATATAACCCAGGATGAAAAACATGCAAAGAAGTAAAATATTTGTTTTGCTCTAATATTCAAACTGATGAAATATTAAACCGCCAGGCCTGATGCTGGCATAACAATAAATACTAGGCCTGATGCTAGGCTTATACGTTTTTCATTTCAACTTCATTATTAGGAAGTCTAAATTTCGTTAAATAGAGGTAGCGATTAGTTCACAAATAATTTTGTTTGCATTATTTCCTAAATATAAAGTAGTTTATAGAAAAGACCGTTATTTAGAAAATTTCGTTATTCGGAAGTTTATTTAATTGCCTGACAACGATAATACTAGGCCTACGGACTTAGTTGGCAGTATGATAAATTTAAAGGCAGTGTTATGCGGTTTTTATATTTTGAAAATTTGTAAATTTAATTTATTAAAACAATTTCTATACCGATAAATACATTTATCAAGCTTGATGAAGAATTGGAGAAAACCAAGGACTAATGAAGACGGGCTGCAGCCCTACTCTATTCTTTAGATCAACATATTATTATGATTGGCCTACGTCAAAACTTATTTTAAGTTATTAGGCCTAAGCCTTGTAATAATTTGAACAACGCAAACCAAACAACGAACATGTAGTTTGGGGCAGTGGCGGTTGGTGAATTAGTAGCTGGGGGTTCAAATCTAACGGGTCTGGGGCCGAGCGTTGTAAATTTCTGTTTTATTTTAACAAGTTTTCACTCTATATTATTGGAATACGAAACTCAGTACTAAATATTTGTAGCTACTAAAATATTATGGTATTAAAGCAATTTGCAAGGGGCTCACTAAAGCACGAGCCGCCTCTGGTTTATAGGGGTTAGCGTAAAAGAATCCAAAAGTAAACACCAGGGTTCCAATTCGAATGAAGACTATTATTTTACAGAATTATCACAAAACAGGTTTAGTTAGCTGCCTGAGTTTACGAGTAGTATTGTAGAATTTGTTCTACCTCATCCTTCAGCCCCGTTTAGATTTATTTTGGAGGAACCAGACGTTTTATAAGGCCGAGTGGAAAAAAATGTACAGAATAATCTGCTATGTTTTTAGAAAAATCCAAAAAGAAATTAATTTTAGTACGAAAAATCTGAAAATAGGTAATTTCCGGCCAAAAAATGAGCTTCCAGTTGTTGTATTTTTTGGATAACGAGCTCGTCAGTGCAAAAATCAATGTGTGAATCAAATCGGCCGTAAAATGCGGACTTTTATTAGAGTGAGAACAGACATTAGACAAACCAAAACGTGTTCCGGAGACCATACTCATTTTTCATTGACCAGCTTAGGTTTCACCATAAGAGTCACTACAAAAGCTCGTCTTTCCAATGGATATTTGCTAATAAGTAAAATAAAAATTCATTGTTATTGTTGCTAACCTGCCAGATGGTCGTAAAGAATTACTAGTTTAAAAATATGTAAACTTCCTAGTAATTAATTGAATATACAGGGTGTTTCGCGTTTTGTTGGCACAACTTCAGGAGATGATATGGGACGTAAAAAAAATCAAAATTGTTCATATGAACGTAAATCCGGAAAAGCTTCGTTTTCCAGACATCAGCTATTTTGATTTTTTACAAAATAATTCATATCTAGAGAAATGTTTGACCGATTAAGTTCAGACTTGGTAGGACGTTTAACCTAATAATGATCTATTTAAGAAAAATAAGCGATTACATCCAATCATCCGTTTCAAAATGGAGGCTGTTTGAAAATTTCAAACCTGAATTACCCCAAAACTGTATATTTTAACAAAAAATGTCAAGACATCTTTTTGTAGCCCTTTTAAATCCCTATCGGATGGTGTAACTCACACAACAATACCATGAAGGATAATAGTTGAGTTATGTAATAAGTGGTTTGTTTAACCTTCATCCTATACCAATACAGCAATATTGTATGTACATACAGCATGCTGTTATTATCTTTATCTTCACTATTATCATTCATCTGGTTTTGACAGTTACACCATCTGAAAGGTAATCAAAAGGGCTACAAAAAAGGTGTCTAGTAATTTGTTGTTGAAATGTACGGTTTTTGGGTAATTTATGTACGAAATGTTCTAACAGCCGCCATTTTGAAACGCATGATTGGAAATAATCGTTTATTTGTCTTAGAATAGATCATTGTTAGGCTAAAATTCATGTCACGTTTGAACTCTATCGGTCAAATGTTTCTCTAAATATGAATTATTTAGAAAAAAAAAAATGCCCGATATTTGAAAAACGAAGATTTTCCGGACCTACGTTTATATGAAAAATTTGGTTTTTTAAGGCCTATAATCTCCTGAAGTTGTGCCAACCTCTCGCAAAATACCCTGTATATTATTATTAGACAATTTGTCACCATCCTGAGTGAAATGTTGGTCTAAGAAAGAATCAAGTTTTTAAATTTCATTGTTAGATAGAAAAAAAAACATAAAATAAATTACACAAGACGTACGAGTTTTCGTTTTAGTTCTATATATTTTATAGAAAGATCATTTGTCTTAAATAGTTTTTATCGCTAGACTGTAAACCAACCCAAATACCTTCTGTTATATTTAGTCTTACAATTACCTCACGTGGGACGTAAGAATGATGTCGTGTCTCTTTAGACAATTGAACCGATTTCCCTATTTTATTGCTGTAATAAAATGGATTCCTTTCCGCTGAATGGAGCGGTTAATGAATTCAATTATCGAGTCTAATGGTACAATCCCGATTAAATCGATTCCACGAAGCAACCTCCACAAGAGATTTTCACAACTGATTGCGTTATAAAATTGTCCTAATTTCGATAATCTATGTAGAATTTTATGTGTATCTCTTTTATAGAAGTTCTTCAACAGATAAGTTAAATGTGTTGAAATAATTTTGTACGATTTAAACGTCAAATCTATATACCGTATATAAAAGCCAAAATCCACTGACTCACTGACTCACTCATCACAATTTCTCAAAAACTACCGAACGGATTGGAATGAAATTTGGTATGTAGCTTCCTCTAGGGCCATAGGTGCTCACTAAGAAAGAATTTGAAAAAATTCGAAAT
>JAGFPH010008073.1:16560-33662 GCA_018207615.1 Philaenus spumarius | reverse complement strand
GACTTCTTCAAAACTACCGAATGAATTTGAATGAAATTTGGTATGTAGCTTCCGCTAGGGCCATAGGTGCTCAATAAGAAAGGGTTTGAAAAAATTCGAAATTTTAGAGTAGGTTTGGGTGGATCAAAGTTGTTAAAAAACGATTTCTTCAAAACTACCGAATGGATTGGAATGAAATTTGGCATGTAGCTTCCTCTAGGGCCATAGGTGCTTACTAAGAAAGGGTTTGAAAAAATTCGAAATTTTAGGGGGGTTTGGGGATCAAAGTTATTAAATCACGATTTATTCAAAACTACCAAACGGATTGGAATGAAATTTGGTATGTAGGTTCCTCTAGGGCCATAGGTGTTCACTAAGAAAGGGTATGAAAAATTTCGAAATTTTAGGAGGGGTTTGGGGGATCAATGTTACTAAAATCATAATGTCAGATCTTTTATTATTATGACAATAGTGCTTTTATTATTTAAGATCTATATATATAAAAGCCAAATACCACTCACTGACTGAACACTTAAAAACAATAAAATTACGTTATAAAGATTGAAAATACCAACCACCACGGGGAACGCCGTACGGGTCAGCTAGTTAATTTATATAAAACCCAAGACATGTCTCGCTTCACTCCCTTGTAATATATTCATTACATATATTAAATGAAAACTAAGAAAATGATTATCACAAGAAAATAAGACCATACATGAAGGCATTTATATTGCACTAGAGGGTTTCCCAGCGGAGAAGAAAATGCAAACCGATTCTTGTATACTATGATTATTTTCACGATTGATTAAGGAAGATATTATTTATTTTGTTTATAGAAGAGAGACAATTTTTAAGTATGAAGTATGACTAAAATGTGATATGGTAAAGCAGTATATAAACTGGTCACACAGACGTAGTAAAGAATAAAGTTAGCATAATTTTAATGGTGATAGGTGTTTGAATTATAATATAGTAAGATTTTTTCTTTATTTTAGGCTACCTAACCTAAAAAAAAACTGTTGGTTGTGAAAAATAATTACTTGAATCTAATTTTGCCAAGTTGGTTGTTATAGTAATAAATGTAAATGCTTTCAAGAATCTGTTTTTGTTCAGTATATGCCTGAACTAAAATTGTGTTAAGCGTTTGATCCAAACTACTTGTTTTATTTAGAATCATGTAACAACAGATGTTTCAATTACAGAATTCCTTTTTGGTAGATTTTTCTTTGTTTTTATTTTGCTAGTCCGTTAGGACTTCTTCTTTTATATATACAGATTTAACACGTAGTTCTATTAATTAATATAGACTAGTATGTGTTTAAGTTTTGTTATTTTATTAAGTAGGAGCTTGAATATCCGTGCTATACTATGAAACAATTTTTAGTTTTTCCTGTACAAAATATTAATTATTATTATTCATATTATCAAATATTTTTGGAGTGTCAATATGCATCTAACTTTGAAAACTATGGATTTGACTCCAACAACAGTCGTTTTCGATTGTATTTACAAACCCATCCCCTTTCCACCCCATCCTGAGGCGTAACCACAAAATATTTGTTGTCTGATAGTAAGTCATATTTGTAGTCGTGGGAATGCCGACAGAAATGAAAACCGTCATGAATATAAATCGTTGGTTATATTCGTTCAATCCAAAATTTGATCATTGTTTTTATTTTGTCCCATTTAAAATTGAAATCTAATAATAAAAATAACATAAACATATAGTCAAATAATGAAAAAAAACGCAATCTTAGGTTAGGCCTTTTCTGAACTAACACACCTTTCATTAATGCATTTAAATGCATTGTCATAGCAACTAAGTTAGTAAATTTAGACATTTAAAAACAAATTAAAACCACTTAATTGTATGTCCATTTTAGTTGTATCACCAAGTACACCAATTCAAATCAACGCACAAAATTAGGAAGCACAATGTTCATTTCATCCATAGCGTGACGTGACTAAACCAATATAGGTATTGACTTTAAGCCGTTGAATTTACCACTGCCTATTTTAATTCGTCGGTATCTTCTTCTTTTACGATCAGCTGTTACATTAAACTTCTGGTTTATATAAGTATGTGTGTAAAACAACGAAGGAGAAGAAATCATCGACAAAATCAAAAACCCAAAGCGCCCCACTTTAAGCGCGTATCGCGAGTTTGTATGCATATTATACCTTATCAAAAAAGTGTTTGGTGCGCCTAAAGAAGTATTTACTTGACGAACATGACAAATCGCAGATGTATTATTACAGACGGTTGGAAAAATAAGTGGTACTAAAGGGGTACCGTTTTCTTTGTAACTCTAGAAAATTTCCATTTGCCAAATTATTACAAGACTTAATACTTTAAAATAAGTTTTGTTACTGACACAGATAAATGTTGATCCAAGGAATAGAGTAGGCCTGCAGCAAGTACTTTCATCTTCCTTTACCAAATCTTTCGGCTTCTGAGCAATATATTTACAGAGTTATCCTCACAGTTGCTTAGATTACAGCCTAGTAACTCCCCGACTTTATTAGTTCTGGATGTTCTCCAATTCTTCATCAATCTCGATTAATGTGTTTGTTCTTAAGAGCTGTGTTAAAATAAATTCAATTTACAAATGTTTAATGACCTTTCAAAATATTAAGTCAGCGTAACACTGACATTGTATTCCTCATACTACCAACTAAGCCCATAGGCATAGTTCTTATTATTGGCACGTAATTTAATACAGTTGAACTTCCGAATAACGAAATTGTCCAAATAAAGAATTTGGTCTGAACTCCTTGTCTTTTAAGGAATAATAAAAATAAAATTATTTGTGAAATAGTAGCTGTCTCCATTTAACAAAATTTAGACGTCTTGATAACTAAGTTGAAAGGAGAAAAGTACAGGCCTAGCTTGTTGTTGGGAGGTGGCTGAATATCTCATCAGTATAAATATTAGAGCAACACAAAACTTTGCATTATTTGTAATTTTTTCATCCTGGGTTGTATACTTCCTTATAAACAAATTATACACAAAATCGAAATTACAAAAACTTAAATTCCGAAGCAATATCCCGGCAACGTGTTTATATTTTCATACAAGAGAGCGCAAAACTCGCGGAATGATAATGCTAGTTTATCGCTACTTCTGATATTGCTACTTCCGAGGGGAAAGTAATCTTAAACCGCCTTCAAGTTATTTAATACAATCTCTGTATTTAATTTTATAATTTTTGTCATTTTGTTAAAGATAGTTTCTGCCGAAATTTTATTAAAAAAAAAAAAAATTGTAAACGTAATTTTGTATGAGGAAGTAAACTTTAGTTATTTTTAAAGAATTTCAATTGAAACATTTGTAAAAACCTTTATTCAGAAATTTATATTATTTATTATATACATTTTTGATAATGTTTGAAAAATAAAATGAAAAATTACAAATAAACGGAATGTGTAGAACAAATTAAAAAAAAAAAAAACTGTCAAAATCTGATATAACTTCTAGTATAGACATATACATAAAATATTTAAAAAACATTTTAATTATTTCCTAGTTTATTTTTATTGTTATTTTGTATAAGAAGGTTTTCGTCACATCATATTTCAAGAACCTAATGCAACTTTTTCGTTTATTGTAAATCCCTCACTGCAAAAAATTAGTATATACATAATTATTTCTCTTGTATTAGAAAGTAAACTTAATTTCTTGGCAAATTTGTTTAAATCTGTAGTCAGACAATTATATTATTATTATTTTTTATAATGCTTACAATAATTCATTCAAATAATGTGTAAAAACACTAAAAGCTGTTTAAATCCGAAATAACTTGTAATATAGTTAAATTAATAAATAATTTAAAAATAGTTTTTATTCATATTTATTTGCATCAGTTTGAGATTGCTGCAAAACATTGTTTATAAATATCATAACATAAAAAGAATGCAAATTAATGGTAAACATAAGTGATGAAATTTAATTGAAAGATTTAGTTTTGATTTTACCTCATGAGTTACAAATACGTTACAAAACGAACTATTTTTGGTTGTGTACCGTACCTATGTTTAAAAATAAAAAAACGATGTTCATTTAAAAAAAATATTGTGTAATAGGTTCAAAATTTCTCCTCTAGAGTATCTGGACCTTTCTTTTCTTTAATTTTTTTCTTAAAAATTATTGTAATTATATTGTAAAATGTTTCTGAAATATACAAAGCAATGAAAATATTTTCATCACGGAGCTCGAAATGAATCAAAGTGTAAGTGATTATAATGATGCATCACAATGCCATACATAAGTTTCATACATTTTATTTAACCTTTTACTGTAATTTTTCAAAGTTTTGTATATAAAACAAACTGTTCACAATAGATGAATTAACTGTGGCCACAGATGCTGCACAACTCTGTCAGTAGATGGAATTAAACCTATTAAATTGCAATCGACTCTACCTGTGCTGTTACAAGTGTAATCAGGCTGAAAGTTGCAATTTGTGGGGGAACAATATAGAGAGATGGAGAGAGAAGTTACCTCCAACTTGCACCGTCACAACTCTGTTGATTTACAACTGTTTCCTCGTCTTTCAAACTGTCGGAAATATATTAACATGTTGTCAACCTCTTTAAATAGACACGGCCAACCTAAATAAATGGAATTGCGGCATGCGTTGTAATTTCACCATTACTATTTAAGTACTGGTAATCAATAATCAACATTTGAAACAAATTTTGATATTATCAAAAAAAGGAAACAATATAACATGTCAAACCAGATATTTGACTTATAAAACAGTAAGCCTTTTGTTTGCTTTTACCTAATCTAAAAAATACTGAAAAGTTGGTCGCAGTGGTAATAAACGTAAAAGCTTTTAATACACGTGTATTGGTTCAATATAAGCCTAACCTTAAATTGTGTTTATTGTAAATTGTACAAATCAGCTGCTTTATTTATAAAATGTAACAAAAGATGTTTGAATTAGCATGTTGTACGTCTTCTTCGTTGATTTTTGTTCTATAATCTAATCTAAAAAACCTGTTTGAAGAACCTAATTCTAAAGAATTTGCCAAATTGGTGCAAATAAACGGGTTTTGGTTCATTGTAGGTCTAACCTAAAAATGATGTTACGTTTTTGATCCAAATCAGCTGTTTTATTTATAATAGGTAACAACAAAGGTTTTAATTGAATACAGTAAGCATTTTTCCTTGATTTTTGATTGTGTTTGTTTCTGTTATGTTAATCTAACATTAAAAAGTTGTTGGCTGTGAAGAATGATAAACTGATTCTAAATGTGTTAAATCGATTGCTATGGTAATGAATTTAAACAAACATGTGTTTCTAAGCGCTTGATCCGAACAGCTCTTTTATTTGTTATAGGGCTGGGAATGAACCCCAAATTTTCACTATTTTTACTCTTCAGAATACCAATTTTGCAAAATTCTTCTTATTTTTCGTCTATGAACCCATAAGAATATACCTTTAAATATATATGTATAGAGAGAGAGAGAGAGAGAGAGATAATGCACACTTCATAATTATTGTGACTTTGGTAATTAGTTAAATTAGTTAGGTTATACTACTCATTTGGTAAAATTCTATATAAATGATTAGCAAAACGTTTTGTTGGGAGGCAGTTGAAATATCTCAGTATTTATAGAATAATATGCAAAAGTAATCTTTGACTTCTTTGTACGTCTTTCGTTTTGAGTTAAATTATTTCCTTATAGACATATTATACACAAAGTCTAAATTAGAAAAACGTAAATTTTCCTAGTGCAGCTTTTCTTTTCATAATTCTGAAGCAATCTTCCGGCAACATGTTTATATTTTCATACGAGAGAGCGCACAACTCGAGGAATGATAATGCTACTTTATCTCTACTTCTAATATTGCTACTTCCAAAGAAAAGCATCAAATTACTTTCTCTTCTTACCCTTGTATGCAGTCAACCACCCTGAAGTTGTTTAATTTAATCTCTATATTTAATTTCCCTACGTTTTTCATTTCGCGTAATATGATTTTTGTCACCAGCGTCTTCTTTCAAATTCGAATACAACTGATTTTAGTGGATTTTAAATACCTCTCTTGAATATTCTTATATATATACTAGGTGCTCTGTTCTTGCTTGCTTCGCTCACCAACTCCGGCTGCGATCCATGGAAATAATCAGTAATCTACATTTAAAATTTTTTTTGATATTACCAACTAAAGAAAACAATATAATATAAACCAGATGTTTGACTTATAAAAAAGAAAGAAAGAAAAACTGTTAGCTGCGAAGAATAAGTACCTGATTCTAAATTTGCCAAATCGGTTGCAAACAAACGTGTTTTGTTTGATTGTAGGCCTAACCTAAAATTGTGCTAAGTTTGATCCATATTATCTGTTTAGTTTTTAAAATGTAACAACAGATGTTTGAATTGAATTATAATTATTCAGTAAGTTAGTTTAGTTGATTTTTGTGTTTTTGTGATTTTTGCATTTACTTTGTTAATCTAACATAAACAAACTATTGGTTGTGAAGAATAATAAACTGATTCTAAATTTGTTAAGTTGGTTGCTCTGGTAATGAATGTATGCTAAGCCTTTGATCCTAACAGCTTTTATAATTGTTACAGGGCTTGGAGTGAACCCCGAATTTTCACCATTTTTACTCTTTAATGTGTGCGGCTATGACCCCATAAGAATATAACTTGAAACTTTCGTCTTAGTATCTTAAATAGGTTTTTTAATCTACGTTGGTTATTTAAGTCAGTCAGGACAAAGCCGCTTATATTTAGAGAGATTTACATTTTGATCCAAACAGAAATATCTTTTAAAATAACATATTAAATGATTCTCCTAAAATAGTTTCGATATCTTTAAATAACCCACACCCCCACACAACAGTATCAGAAAGTATTTATTCCGAAATTTTAATTAAAAACCAATTACCTATAACTGGTTGAGGCAATTGGTATAATTTTCAAACATGTAAGGTAATTTGTAAAGCAAGATCTGGAAATAAAATTAATATTAATTAATAAAAATTGTATGTTTGTAAATATTTTCTCGAAAACGACTCTAAGGATTTCTTCGACATTTGGTATACAAAGTTTGTTTACCCAAGGAGTCTGTAGAACTTAGCGAAAATAAAAAAAATAAATTTCCGTGAGTTTTCACGAAATTGCATATTTATGGTAGAGTTGTTTTACTTCTGTGTTTAGCTTTTGCTTTGTGATTGTATTCATTATGGTTTGAATTGAGTAACTTAGTAAATTATTTCTTCTTAAAAAAAAAAATTATTTTAATGATCAGTATTTGCCAATTTAAAAAAAAACAAACAATTTCTAATGTGAAATATAATTTATTAAATAAAATATTAATTTTATTTAACGCATTGTGCAAAATATTATTTAACTCACTACTTACATTAATTAGTTTATTTTAAATAATTCGATCAAACAGCTAAACCGCTGACTTAAGTTTAGATATATATGTTTTAGGGTTTCAACCAACTATTTGTGACCATCTAATTGGTCTTCTCACAATGACGCTGAATAGCTGCCTGCGTGTGCGAAATATTAGTAAAATTTGTTTCAACCTAGCCTCAAGCTTTGCGAGTTTAGGAGAGTTTGCACCTCGACCTTGAGGGCTTGGATTTTGGACAGATTTGCTTCACTCGTAGCCTCTTAACAGAAGCTGCATCATGGTAAAATCCCCTTCGTGGATTTTAACCAAGTACTTTTACTTTCTCACTATACTATAGTATAGAGAAAGTATAGTGATCGCAAAAAAAATCGATGTTGAGATTTTTGTGGAAATATCCGTTTTGGGACCCCCTGAGTACAAAAAAGTGGTTTTTACAAAATGTCTGTATGTATGTCTGTATGTATGTATGTATGTCTGTATGTATGTATGTATGTATGTATGTATGTATGTATACAAAGCTAGAGCGTTTATTCGATCGATTTCAACCAAATTCGCACCAGACATTTCAAGTAGGCCTGTATAGATGCACGAAAACGGGTTTTGAAAAAAATTGAAAAACAACCCCCTTTTTGGCCAAAAAACCTCCAAAAAATCAATTATTATTTTTTTATAAAAAAACGGCTCTAACGATTTTGATAAAATTTGGCTTATTTGTAGCCTTTAATGTGCCCTACCATATGCAAAAACCCGCATCTTTCTAAAAATTCTCGTTTAGCTAATAATAATAATAATAACTGATTTTTGGGGGTTTTTTGGTCATAAAGGGGTTGTTTTTAAAAAATTTTCAAAACCTTTTTACGTGCATCTATAAAGACCTAATTGACGTGTTTGGTGCAAATTTGTTCGAAATCGATCGAATAGTTTTCTCTCTAGATAATAATAATAATATTTATTAGTCAATCTCCAACTTTAATAAAAGTATACTAAGCTAGAGAGAAAACTATTTGATCGATTTTAACCAAATTTGCACCAGACATGACCAGTAGGCTTGTATAGATGCAAGAAAAAGGGTTTTGAAAAATTTTGATAAACAACCCCCTTTTTGGCCAAACAACCCCCAAAAAATCAATTTGGATTTTTTTATAAAAAAACGGCTTTAACGATTTTGATAAAATTTGTCTTATTTGTAGCCTTTAATGTGCCCTATCATATGCAAAAACCCGCATCTTTCTAAAAATTTTCGTTTAGCTAATAATAATAATAATAATAACTGATTTTTGGGGTTTTTTGGGCATAAAGGGGTTGTTTTTCAAAATTTGTCAAAACCTTTTTACGTGCATCTATAAAGTCCGAATTGACGTGTTTGGTGCAAATTTGTTTGAAATCGATCGAATAGTTTTCTCTCTAGATAATAATAATAATATTTATTAGTTAATCTCCAACTTTAATTAAAAAAACTCTCCTACCCCACCCTACAAGTCACTGTGAATCTGTTTAGTAATTTAAATATGTTTGTGAGAAAGTATGTGCCAGTTCCTGGTACCGTTTATTACGTCTATAACCCGAGGTCGCAAGGTCAAGGTGCTCACTCTTGGTATAAATAAACTCACTCAAAGCGAATAAACGAAACAGCGCGAGCCGGGATCGGAGGCTGATGTGTAGGTTAAACAAATTCCACTTGTACATTTCCTACACTGTGGCAGCTATTCAACGTATTCGTGAGTAGACCAGTTTCCCGAATAGTTGTTTGAAACCCTAAAACATATAAACCAAATTTTGGAAATTTGGAAAACTAAAGTATTTTTTTAAAATTAAGTGATCAAATGTGGTCTATCTTTTTTGGTGTAACTAACTAATAACCATTTAGAAAGATTTGAAACGACAATTTGTGTAAAATCAAATGAGTTGTGGTGGTGCAAGTTGGAGGTAACTTCTCTCCATCTCTCTCTGTTGTCCCGCCACAAATTACAACTTTCAGCCTGATTACACTTGTAACAGAACAGGTAGAGTCGATTGCAATTTAATAGGTTTAATTCAATCTACCGGCAGAATTGTGCAGCATCTGTGGCCACGTTGTGTATACTCCGCAGTTGTTTGAGCCATCCAATATTTGATATCACTAATTTAGTTAATAGCTTACTAACTTCGGTTTGTTATTTAGTTTAGACTATTTATCTCCAGATGAACCTGTTAAAGGTAATAATTGCGGAGCTAAACAAATTCGTCATTTGTGAAAATCAACATTAAATCTATATATGTAAAATCCAAATACCACTCACTCACTGACTCATCACGAAATCTCAAAAACTACCCAAACGGATCGCAATGAAATTTGGTATGTAGCTTCTTATAGAACCGTAAGTGCTCGTTAAGATTGGTTTTCAAAACTATAAGGAAAAAATCTCAAATACCATTAAACACATGTGGTTCCATATTTTAAGACATAAAGTACAATTAAAAAGTAAGAAATGGTTTTGTCACTATTGAAATACTTATTAGCGAACTTCCATAAGAAAGATGAGCTATTGCAGTGACTTTTATGGTAATGCCTAAAGTCAATGGGCACCTACCATGGTCTCCAGAACACGTTCTTGGGTGCCATTAAAAACTGTATACAGTATATGCATTCGCACTCTATCGTAGTACACCAAGACCACTTTATTTTTTCAGGCACGAAAATTCATACAGCTTTGAGATGATTACAATTAAGAAAATTTTCATCACAATCCATCAGTATGTAACACTGCTGTTTTTAACTAAGAATACAATATTAATGAGATTTTATTAGTCCGCTAAGTAAGCCAACTTTAATAACCAAATCTCATCATTAAGGCAGTAATATAAAAAGACTTGTGCTTTCGACTTTCCTTCTGCTTGCAATCATGATAAGAACAATCGTACCTCATCATAAAGCTCAAACATCTTAGCCAGAACTTTTCTTCTGGATAGCCAACGGACTTCAAAATGCAGGAGTAGTTGTATGCTCATTGCTCATTTCGTATCTCAACACACCAAAGACTCTTGAGTTTTAAAGTTGGAACTTAATTAAATTTACAATTTTAACAGAATCGTCAAGTGGGTGTTTGAGGTTTTCTTTCATTCTTTTCACAACTAAAGCCTCTCTGTGAATACTACAGTGAACCCATTCAACTAATGGAGAAACTGCCTGCTAGTCCTGAGTATTTGCCAGACATGGCACGGGCTCCATTGGTTGCTACTCCAACACACTTCGACCAGTAAATTTCGTTTTCTTTCATAAAACCATCCGAACAATTCAAAATATCAACCCCAGTCGTACTGGTAGGTAAAGGTCTGCAAAATAACATTTCTTTTTCTACTGATTCATTGGTCTCAAATCTTACAAAAGCTAATAAATTGGCATTATCAGCTATATCAGTGCTTTTTATCCAATTGTAAGGAGTTAAAGTCACTTCGTTTCAAAGCAGAAATAAGTTGCTGTTTTATATTTTCAAACATTTTTCTATTTCAATTTTAACCGTCTTATTCGATAGTGATATTTCTTCGTTAGGTTTTCGTCAAACAAAGAGGCAGAAATAAATAAGCTTAGCAGCCTGAAAAATGATATTCTCACCTGCTGTATGAGGTGCACTATTGGCAATCAACAGTGAAATTTGGTATGAAACCATTGTAACTTTTTTATTTTCATCTCCTGTTGAGACATTTCCTATACTGGTCCTAATCAAATCAAATTTTTTTTCTTATTTTGAAAAAAAGCTATAGGTTTATTAACACTTTCTAGATGTTTAATTGAAATGTGTCTTTCTAACTTAGAAGGCTTCATGCTATGATCTGAAAATGTTTCAAAGCAAATTACACATCAAGGTAATCGTTCTTCCTATGTGCCTAAAAATTTTCTTGAGAAATTGTCCTCTACACCACACCACAAAGCGAAAATTCAAACCAAACACCAACATGTTGTACAATTAGCTGCACCAAAATATGTACTCACTGCATGACGTCTACAGTAAGACTGAGGTGTGACCTGCGACAGTATGGCGGTAGAACTATCTGCGTGCACCACCTATGTGATTGTGTGAGTCATCTGGGAGGGATGTAGTGTTGTAGTGGTTCTGTTGTCTGCCCCAGGTGCCACAAGTAAAAGAAAACAATCAAATTACAATTCGATTTGTTTCGATTTTTCTAATCTTTTCTGATGGTTTTAAGATCGAGTCGCGACCCGCTGGTTGGGAACAGGTACCCTAAAACATATAAACTTAATTTTGGAAATTCGCTCAACTGACGTTAGCGTTTCAGCTGCTTGATCGAATTGTAACTTTACGTCGGACATCATGAAAAACACGACTAGAATTCGTAAGAAATATCAGAAGGGGTCGCTCGGACTAGTTCGTTAGCCAAAAATCTAAGAAGCACATTTTTTGACCGTAGATGACCATTTTTCATGCTTAAAGTTACTTACTTTCAGTTTTGTGCATTATTCTGCACATTTTGTTTTTCACGACCTTATAGATCGTCTGGTTCACCCAAAATCGACCAAAACGTAAAATACCATAAAAGTACCCGGTTAACATCCACGTGGGGGATTTTACCGTGGTTCACCTTCTGATCCGAGGGTGACAGAATGTAAGGGAAGTAGTCTACAATCCGCGGTTGTAATGTCGAGGTGCAAACTCGCAAAGCGAGGGTTTCGCTGCGAGCTTAACGAAGCAGCGCGTTAGTCTGGGTTGAAGGCTATGGTGCTAACAAATTCTACTAATATATTTCCTACGCAGAGGCAGCTATTCAACGCTTTGGGAGAGCAGACCAATATCCCGAATAGTCGGTTGATACCTTAAAACATATAAACTTAATTTTGGAAATTCGATCCACTGACGTCATCGGTTCAGCTGCGTGATTGAGTTATTGTAACTTTACGTTGGACGTTTCAGAATCAACGTTCTAATGAAAATACGACTAGAACTCTTAAGAGAGATCTGTAGAATTCATTCCAACTATAAATAAATGGTATCAGTTAACTGACACAAACTTTCTCCCAACTTACTGTAGTAAAAATAATATTGTTTTAAATCATTTTATTTACTACTTTTTAGAACAAAACAAAAAAATAATATTCTACCTACGTCAATCGTATAAAAAAATTATTGTCCCAGGCGGGATTCGATCGCGCGACCTTTGAATTACTGGCCGTGCTCGCTACCGTGGTGCTACCCCGTGCGGCCGCTGCCGCGATGCTAGATTGACAACACAAACTTGTTTATTTATAAGCATTTCCCCATAATTATAAAACGCTGAAGTTTTGATAAAAGCGGGTGGTGTCATTTTGTTTGGCATCTTAAGCACTATAAATACTGAAAATTTGATCAAAATCGTTAGAGCCGTTTTTGAGAAATTTGCATTTTTGTCATTTTTTATGGGTTTTTAGGGGTAAATTACCCTTAAAAATAAAAAATTCAAAAAATAAAAAAAACACCTGGAGATATTAGGGTTTAGTACCTACATACCAAATTTCATGAAAATCGGACCAATAGTGTCCTCTCTATGAATATGGAGAAAGTATTGTTTTCGTAAAAGTGTTCGAATTTGAATTTTCAGTTGAATTATCTGTTTTGGTGCTCCCAGAACCCCAAAAAATGTTTTATTGCAATTATCTGTGTTGGTGCTCCCTGAACCCAAAAATATTTTTAGTGGAATTTTTTATTTTGGTGCTCCCTGAACCCAAAAAAGTGTTTTTAGAGTGGTGTCTGTCTGTCAGTCTGTCTGTATGTATACACGACCAGAGAGGACACTATTGGTCCGATTTTCATGAAATTTGATATGTAGGTACTAAACCCTAATATCTTCAGGCGTTTTTTTCATTTTTTGGAATTTTTAATTTTTAAGGGTAATTAACCCCTAAAAATCCATAAAAAACGACAAAAATGTAAATTTTTCAAAAACGGCTCTAACGATTTTGATCAAATTTTCAGTATTTATAGTGCTTAAGATGCCAAACAAAATGACACCACCCGCTTTTATCAAAACTTCGGCGTTTTATAACTATGGGGAAACGTTTAAAAATAAACAAGTTTGTGTTGTCAATCTAGCATCGCGGCAGCGGCCGCACGGGGTAGCACCACGGTAGCGAGCACGGTCAGTTCAAAGGTCGCGCGATCGAATCCCGCCTGGGACAATAATTTTTTTATACGATTGACGTAGGTAGAATATTATTTTTTTCTTTTGTTCTAAAAAGTAGTAAATAAAATGATTAAAAACAATATTATTTTGACTACAGTAAGTTGGGAGAAAGTTTGTGTCAGTTAACTGATACCGTTTATTTACTTTTGAAATACTTGTTTGTGTTTTGCTGATTGCTCAATTTAAAATCTTAAGCTTTTTATTAGGTTTTTATGCTTACCAATAACAACCTGAATTGCGAAAACGAAACGGATACGTTTAAATATTCATAAAGAATGTAAATTAACTACGTTGGCTTCTATTTGACGAAGGCAGGGCGGATTATGTATCGATTGGATTTCCCTTTCTATTTACTTCAAAGCGGAAGAAAGTAATTTCCATCCTTTCTGGTTAAAGACAATTCCACTCGCGAAATTCGACTCGAGAAAATTATATCGGAAAAGTTTCCTTTGCTTGCGAACTCGTTAATGCTTTGTCTGAGCATTTTACCGTTCCGATGATTTCATTGCTATCACTTGACTACGTTCTTTGGAATGGAATATAATTTAACTGCTCAACGTCAAGTTTGAGAACGTCTGAGTAGTTCTTTCGTGGTGTTAATTATTCAGTGGAAAGTTTGTGTAAACCCAAATTATTAATAATTCGACCATGCAACTGATCCCTGACGAATTCAGTTTGAACCCTGAATTAAAAAATTCAGTTTGTATATTTTATTGTTTCAACCAATAATTTTTGAAATTGGTTTACTCACGAAGGCGCTGAATAGCTGCCCCCATGTACGAAATATATTGGTAGAATTTGTATTACCTAAGCCTCCAGCTTTGACTCACGCGCTGCTTCGTTCCACTCGCAGCGAAAAATTGCAACCTCGGGTTATTGACTACTTCGAAACTTGGCCGTCGGCCTCGGATTAGCAGATCCGCCTCGTTGATTTGAACTGGGAAATTTTATCTTATTTTACGATATGATCAATTTTTGGGGAACCAAGCAAGCTATAAGGTCGTGTAAAAAAAACAAAATGTGCAGAATAATTGCCTACATATATTTTTTATATAAAACAAACAAAAAAAACGTTTCTTCTAGTACAAAAAATATATAAAAATAGTTAATTCTGGTCAAAAATGTGCTTCCGGTTGTTGTATTTTTGTGGCTAACAAACTCGTCCGAGCGACTTGTGTGTACCAAATCAAGCTTAAAATGCGGCCGCTTGAGTGCGAACACATTATACAGACATTTTTAATTTCACAAAAAAACATGTTCTGGGGACCATGATCGGTGCTCATTTACTACTCCAGACATTGGATATCACCATAAGGGTCACTGCAATAGCTCATCTTTCCAATGGAAATCAGCTAATAATACTGTTTAGAACAAATATTTCAATATCTAATAATTTCTTTAGCAGAACCTCAAAACATAATCTTTTCCTATTACTATCAAGCTATCAACCCTTAAAAAGCGAGTGTGCGTACGTACGTGAGTATAAATATAATATAGCAACTGATTTTGCCCATAATCTATAATACTTAAATAAAACCTAGCGTAGATTATACTTCGGGGTTATGTTTACAACTTCAGTTAATACTATAATGTCTTGTGAAGTTATTTTGTTTAATATGATCTATAGAACTAATGTAGGCAATAATACGTTATAAGATTTGCTTTAAGGTTATAAAATGAATATAAATACAAGCTTTTATCATCAAAATATTCATTTAAATAAATTTAAAAACGAGATTTCCATTCGTTTAACTTTGGAAACATTCGTACATCTTCGTATATCATATAAATATATTCAAATATCAATTTCTTTATTAAAATATTTATTAATTAATTTTAAATCATTTGATATATCAATATGAAGTAGTTAGCAATTAAAAGATAATAGTTTTATCTTTAATTTGATATATAATAATTCGACCACGCAGCTGAACCGCTGACGTGAGTTGAGCAAATTTCCAAAAATAAGTTTATATGCCTATGTTTTATTGTTTCAACCAACAATTTGGGAAATAGGTCTATTCACGACAGTGCTGAATAGCTGCAAAATGGTTTGCACTCCATTCCGCATATTGGGAGTATCTTCAATACACAAAGCATTGCGTACTTCGCACGCCAACCCCCGTATCGGGAGCCTCTTCAATACACAATCTCTTTGAACCGGGTACTTCTACGGTATTTTACGTTTTGATCGATTTTGATTAACCAAGCGAGCTATAAGGTCACGTAAAAAAACAAAATGTGCAGAATAACATCCTACATTTATATTTGTAGAAAAAACTCAAAAACAAATTCATTCTTGTAGGAAAAATCCCCAAAAAATAGATACTTCCGGTCAAAAAACGTACTTCCGATTGTTGGATTTTTTTGGCTAACGAACTCGTCCGAGCGACGTAACCATCCAACATGTGTACCAAATTGAACCAAATCGGACTTAAAATGCGGCCGCTAGAGTGCGAACACATAATATATACATTTTTAATGACATCCCAAAACGTGTTCTGGGGAGGATCGGTGCTCATTTGCTACTCCCGACCTTGGGTCTTACCATAAGAACCACTACAACAGCTCATTTTTCCTATGGAAATTCGCTAATAATGAATATAAATACAAAATTGTAACCAATAGGCCAACAGTTTTATAAAATTATATATATAAATATTTCTTATAGCCAAATTGTACACATTTACCGCGTTAAAAATTCCCTCAGCATAGTTAGGTAGGCCTTCATAAAGTCTTTTGTTTTGAAATAGCATTTCTTAAATAATTCGACCACGCAGCTGAACCGCTGACGTGAGTTGAGCAAATTTCCAAAATTAAGTTTATAGACCGATATTTTAGGGTTTCGACCAACAATTTGGGAAATAGGTCTATTCACGACGGTGCTGAATAGCTGCAAAATGGTTCGCACGCCATTCCGCATATTGGGAGTATCTTCAATAACACAAAGCATTGCGTGCTTCGCACGCCATTCCACATATTGGGATTGTCTTCAATACACAATGCATTGCGTGCTTCGCACGCCATTCCACATATTGGGATTGTCTTCAATACACAAAGCATTGCGTGCTTCGCACGCCATTCCACATATTGGGATTGTCTTCAATACACAATGCATTGCGTGCTTCGCACGCCAAACCTCGTATTAGGGGTATTTTCAACACACAAAGCATTGCGTGCTTCGCACGCCAGCCCCACGGTAGAATCCACCACATTTTCTTTGAACCGGGTACTTCTATGGTATTTCACGTTTTGATCGATTTTGGGGGAACCAAGCGAGCTATAAGGTCGCGTAAAAAAACAAAATGTGCAGAATAACATCTTACATTTATAGCCTATTTTTAGAAAAAACTCTAAAAAAAATTCATTCTCTTAGTAAAGATTTCAAAAAATAGTTACTTCCGGTCAAAAAACTTACTTCCGGTTGTTGGATTTTTTTGGCTAACGAACTCGTCCGAGCCACTTACACAACCAACACGTGTACCAAATTTGGACCAAATCGGACTTAAAATGCGACCGCTAGAGTGCGAACACATATATTCATATATATATATGAATTTTAATGACACCTCAAAACGTGTTCTGGGG
>JAGFPH010008073.1:6221-16460 GCA_018207615.1 Philaenus spumarius | reverse complement strand
AAACATGAAACAAGAAACAACAAACTGTTTGCAAACCAACAGTTGTTTCATGTTTGCAAGTGTGCACTAGGCTTTACGATTTTAGTCCTAGTCCTACTATCTTCTGTCAACTAAACTTTTGAAACCAGGCCTAAATATAGTAAAAATTATTGCAGGATTAACATAACCTCAATACTATGTTTCAGAAATGAGCCAGGCCTATATTACAAAACTGACTATTAGAATTTATCCATCTTAGCCAAGTTTACCTTTTTTTTGACAAAATAAATTGTTAAATCAGGCCCAATTTATTCTAATTCCAACGTGCTAAAACAGTATAAATTAGCTTGTTTTTTTAAACAGTAATTCAAAACTATCCAATGAACAGCTGATTTTGGATAGTACTCAATCTCAGTTCTATTCCACTCTATTTCCAACGTGCTACAACAGTATAAATTTTCTTGTTTATAAACAGCTGTTTTGATCGCTTTATTTACTATTTCGTTGTTATTTTGTAACCAACATGGCAACCCATAAGGCCTTACGTTAAACATTTTCAACTTTTAAATTACATTTTCTCAAAAAAATTCGTTTTTACCCGAAATGCAACTATATGGGTGGATGGGTGTACTTAAAAATCAAAACTACAACTAAATACAAATTTTCTTTGAATTCGTTAGAGCCGTTTTCGAGATCAGCGACAGATACAAGAATTGCTCATTTAAAGTAATAGGATTAATTTAATAATCGTATCATCATTATTATTATTTTTGTTTATTATTGTTAAAATTTATGGACATTAAATTAAAATACCATGCGATTTGTTTGTTTGATAATGTTTAATTATATTCAACATCAAAATTTGATTGGTAAGACGTTTAATGTACTTTATTTCATTTTTACACAAAATGCTGTGATACAATGTAAATAAATGCAAATATCTCCAGAACCGTTTGAGATATGGATGTGCGGTTTTCACCATTCATTTTGTCTTACAATTCTGCATTAAAATGATGTATCACTTAACCACTTTCATATTAAAAAAAAGTTACGGTACATTTGCAATGGCGGATCCAAGTTAGCGGACCAAATTGTCGACATTTCAATAAAATAGTATTAGAGTAGGTTCTTCAATCACACCTAACTTCAAATTTTCCTTATTTACGAAATTTTAAGTCGTTCTCAGACTTTTCAACCACTCTGTATATACTGTACGTGTATATGTCACTGAACTCCTAAACAGCAGGACCAATTTTGATGCAATGTTTTGTGTGTGTTTGATTGGGTCCATTCACAATTCACAAGGCGTGAAATGGGGTTGCTACCTTTATGCTATAAACTAACTTTCTACAAGCCATGCAGCTAAATTTATGTAATATTATTTTTAAGGCATATAAAAAACTATTTGCAATTTGAATACTTATCTCAAAGGAATGATATGAAATAACTGCCCTTAAAATTAGGTAATAAATCGACCACGCAGCTGGACCGCTGACGTGAGTTGAGCAAATTTCCAAAATGAAGTTTATATGCCTATGTTTTAGGACTTCAACCAACAATTTGGGAAATAGGTCTACTCACGAAGGCGTTGAACAGCTGTCTGTGTGTACGCAATATATTAGTAGAATTTGATTCCTCCTAGTGGCCTCGCGAGTTTGCATCACTTAGCTTTGAACTGGGTACTTTTATGGTATTTTACGTTTTTGTCGATTTTGGGGGAACCAAGCGAGCTATAGGTCGCGTAAAAAACAAAATGCGCAGAATAACATCCTACATTTATATTGTTAGAAAAAAATTCATTCTCGTAGTAAAAATCTCAAAAAATAGTTACTTCCGGTCAAAAAACGTACTTCCGGTTGTTGGATTTTTTTTTGGCTAACGAACTCGTCCGAGCCACATAGACAACCAACACGTGTACCAAATTTGGACCAAATCGGATTTAAAATGCGGCCGCTAGACTGCGAACACATATATACATATATTTATATATGAATTTTTTTGACACCCCAAAACGTGTTTTGGGGACCATGATCGGTGCTCATTTGCTACTCCCGACCTTGGGTTGAGACCATAAGGGCCACTGCAATAGCTCATTTTTCCTATGGAAATTCGCTAATAATCACCTAATTTTTCTATATTCTCAAAAACTACTCAATTAATTTTATTAAAATTTTACAATTTACACATTTAATACCAGGTTTTTTTAGAGAATATCATTACTAAAACAAAAACATTTGAGTAGCTACCTCTATACAATAAAAATAAATTGCACTAAATTCATACAAATTATAAATTTAAAATTATTTAACATTACTTTTAATTGATATAAAAAACATTTGCAATTTGATTACGTAAGTCAAAGGGAAGGAATGGGATAACATCCTTAAAATTAAACCAAGCAATAGAGATGCATTGCCAGGTTTACTAGTAGTTTTATAAAACTTGAAGCACTTAAACTCTAACACTAATTCCATTATGAAAATGTGTTCCTATTATGTTATATATTAACTAGAGGCTCCGCCTCTGCTAGTTTTGCTCTCTAACCCCAGTGACGACCCATGGCGAAGCTAATTCAAACAGATTGTTGTATAATCTGATATCTATATAATATATAAAAGCCAAAACCCACTGACTCACTGGCTAAATGACTCACTGATTCACTGACTCACTCATCACGATTTCTCAAAAACTACAGAACGGATTGGAATGAAATTTGGTATGTAGCTTCCTCTAGAGCCATAGGTGCTCACTAAGAAAGGGTTTGAAAAAATTCGAAATTTTAGGGGGGGTTTGGGGGGATCAAAGTTATTAAAAAACGATTTCTTCAAAACTACCTAATGGATTGGAATGAAATTTTCTTATGTAGCTTCCTCTAGGGCCATAGGTGCTTACCAAGAAAACGTTTGAAAAAATTCAAAATTTTAGTGGGGTTTGGGGATCAAAGTTATTAAATCACGATTTCTTCAAAACTACCGAACGGATTGGAATGAAATTTGGTATTTAGCTTCCTCTAGGGCCATAGGTGCTTACTAAGAAAGGGTATGAAAAATATCGAAATTTTAGGAGGGGTTTGAGTGGATCAGAGTTACCACCACCATGGGCAACGCCGTACGGGTCAGCTAGTTTTTACATAAATGACAAATGAGCAGTGACCTATACATTGGTAGCGTGACTAAAGCCCATACAGTTATTGAGTTCAAACCTTTGAATTTATCACTGGCTACAATTCAATTTATTTACCACCTTTGAATTGATTTCGTAGATTTCTTCTTCGACGACCAGCTGTTACATTGAACTTCTGGTTTATATTAAAGCTTGTGTGTAAACCAATGTAGAAGAAGAAATCATCGACAAAATCAAAAACACAAAGCGTCTGCCTTAAAGGGAATCGCTTATCGCAAGGTAGTGTGTTTTACCTCATCCAAAAAGTGCACGGTGCGCCTAAAGACGTTTTCACTTCAAAAAAGTTGGCTGACAGACAACAAAGCATTTTACGTTACTATTATTGGAACTGTAAGTGATACTATAAATGTAATTCCGTAAGCCCATATTTTATAATGAAATTGTGAGCCAATTGGGAGGTGGTAGAAAGCTGGGAGAGGTTTCATTTTAACGGTCTGGACTTGATATTTTGGGGAAAAATATAAATTTTTCTTAATTGTGTCTCGAAAAATTGTTACGGAATAAAATAATTCGAATTTAAATAGCGTGGGAATATATAGGAGATGGGTAAATCATTTTAGGAGTAAATCAAATATGGGTAAATCAGGAGATTTTAGTGTTAAAAACGGGTGATTGTATATAAATTGGATAATTCAGCTATCATAACAACACCTGAATGTGCAGTTTTGCGATGTGTTTTGTTATTGTAGCTGTGTTTTTGTTTCAAAGTGAGAATTAAAATCAAAGCTTACATGATTAAACACATTATAGGATTATTTCTGTAATGTAGAATGTATTTCTACAAGCCACTAGTGTGAAGTATTACTCAAAATTTTGTAACTCCCTGTAAAAGCGGGTTACTAAAGTCTGCATCTTCTACTATTTCTGTACATGAATCGACAAAATTCAATACACACTTCATTTCCAAGAAGGCTGTATTATGGAAAGATCGCTTTCTAAACATTAAATTAAATACGAAATGGAAACAACCCCTTAAATGTAAACAACCGACGAATTACTCGTGGGGTGGTTTCCCTTCTTAATGCAATATGAACCGCAAACAGACAATACAACATTTGTAATACAAACACGAGAAGTAACTCCAAGTCATATTTTACCACCAGAAATCACTCATTCGTGACAGTGTGGTGAGGGTGCCGACGACTTTACGGAACATGTGCAGCCCACCTCCCCAATCCAAAGTGCTCTTTGTATTACTCCCCGCAATCCTATAATAATAATGACGTATTGAGAGTGCCTACAATTAACTCTGGTTTGATTTAGTCCAACTTTTGATCGTTAACGCCCTTTTGTAAGTTCAATTCGACAATAAATACAATCTTGATTGCTTTGCGGATGTATTTTAACACCCCCTGAGGTGTGTTTTGATACTGCCAACGTATCGACAAAAATATTTTTGTTTACTGCGCAGTGATGTAGATGATATTGTATTGTACATTGCTCCCTTGGTGGACATAATGATATTTTAATTTGCGAATAGAAAATACAAATTCACGCTATACCTTGAGTTTATAACAAATGTTGACGATCAAAATCTGTATAATATCTCTTTGACTTAGATCTATGTCCCTCTATTATGTAAAAAATTACTATCATTCACGCATAAACTCTGGCAATACTGCGCATGCGTCAGGATCTAGATCACTGCTGCACCTCCGCCATACCCTGAACCAAGAGCATCTGCCCTAATCAAAGGTCTTGCTCTACTGCGCAGAGGCGATTTCGTCACCCCTACCCCCACCCTATCCCGATCCAAATGCGTGTCTTAATTGTCGCCCTATCCATGAAAATATCAGAGACAGAATAATCTATTTGTATTTGCTTGGCCGCTAGTTGCAGCGATGGTTGGCGAGCGAAGTGATAGGGGGAGCGGAACCCTCTAGTATATAGAGAAGAAAATATGATTGTGTGTATGTATAATCCAATTGATCTTGATCTGGTGTGATCAGTTGGCAGAGCATTAGCAAAGAACGTTCAATGTTGTGGGTTCAAATCTCGCTTTTGGTAAATAATTTTTCACTTGATATTTAATTTAATTTATATCAAGTTTTGATATTAAGCGTGACCACAGTCGGTACTTGGTGAAATTCCATAATAAGGTAAATAATAAAAATTACACAAATTTTCACAAAAACAACAATATAATTGTTAAAGCTGTTTCGCCGTTAAGTATCAACAGAAAAACTAAAAATGTACAAAACAAATTAAGACCGACATCTATGTTATGAGGGTGGGGTGGAATAGCAAGGGAAGTGGGGCTGACTTTGGAGTATTTGAGAAGGAAAATGAATGTTGTTGGATGGGTTATGTGCTTGTTCATTTTAGGTTAGAAGCATGACAATTGAGAACAGATCTGTTTATTTCTAAAATTTAAAAACAATTTAATTTCTAATTTTTGTTAAATATATAATACTTTACCATTATCAATGGAATTAAATTTATGACCTATATATAATAAGTGGTTAACATAATTTGAATAGGTTTTACCATGCTTCCAACAATATAAGAGTTTCTTTAATCTTTTTTTAATGGATCTGCTAGTTTAACCTATATATTCACAATTAGTATTTACAGTTAATTTTGTAAATACTACAATTATCCCATAAGTCTTTCTTATCTTTATTATTAACTAATAGCTTACCTAGATTATTATTACAATAAAAAGCACGTTTTGTATAATTTGTATTTCTCATTAAATGTCCCACCTTATAACTAATATGGCTTAACTTTCACTATTTTTACGTTAAAATAATTCGACCACGCAGCTGACACGTTGATGTGAGTTGAGGAAATTTTCCAAAATAAGGTTTACAGGCCTATGTTTTAGGGCTTCAACCAACAATTTGGGAAATAGGTCTATTTACGACGCGACGGTGCTGAATAGCTGCAAAATGGTTCGCACGCCATTCCGAGTATTGGGAGTATTTTTAACACACATAACATTGCGTGCTTTGCACGCCATCCCTCGTATTGGGAGTCTCTTCAATACACAATGCATTGCATGCTTCGCACGCCAACCCCACTGTAGAATCCTCCGCTTGGCTTTGAACCGTGTACTTCTATGGTATTTTACGTTTTGATCGATTTTAGGGGAATCAAGCGAGCTATAAGGTCGCGTAAAAAAACAAAAATGTGCAGAATAACATGCTACATTTATATTTGTAGAAAAAACTCAAAAACAAATTAATTCTCGTAGGAAAAATCTCAAAAGATTGTTACTTCCAGTCAAAAAACGTGCTTAAGATTGTTGGATTGTTTTGGCTAACGAACTCGTCCGAGCGACGTAGACAACTAACATGTGTACCAAATTTGAACCAAATCGGACTTAAAATGCAGCCGCTAGAGTGCTAACTCATATATACATATATATATTTTTAATGACACCCCAAAACGTGTTCTGGGGACCATGATCGGTGCTCATTTGCCACTCCCGACCTTGGGTCTTACCATAAGGGCCCACTGCAATAGCTCATTTTTCCTATGGAAATTCGCTATTAAACACTTTGCTAAATCCTTTCTTAGTGTGCGTCTATGACCATATAAGAATACACTTTTAAATTTTCGTACTTGTATCTTAAGTAGGTTTTGCTTCACATTGATTCTATGTCCGTCAGCCATTGAGTAAGGACAAATATATATATATATATAGATCATCATGATTTTAGGCTGTTAATTTATGTAATTTATAGTTGGTCTGTATTTTAGTTTCAATTACAATATCCTGAGATTAGGAATGTGTCTGTCCTAATGGGCTTGTCATCCCTTCTATTTCTGCTCGGTGGTACAACCAATTCCACGAAAACTAGGTTCACAAATTACATTGACTAAGAAAGTTACAACTCCGTAAGGACTGTGCATCACTTTCTTAAAGTTTTACCTACTCCTCTCTCAGACACACTCCAAGATTGAGGCTACTGTACGTATGGCTTAGGGTTTTTCTGTAAGCATTTCACTTTCCAAAGAACTTGTCAATGTGCCAAAATTAGGTTGACTTCTGAAAACAAATACTATAGAGTTAGGAAGGGAAAGTCAGTTATTAATTTAGTTTTGAGCCGGGTTTTGCTTTCTACGTTAGCAACTAAATAGAAGTGGTAACACTCTAGGGGTCTGCAGATACTGTGTGAATTATAACCATTACGGCGTGAAAACTTTACGAGGGATGAAGGGAAGATGCGAGCCCATGGGATTCATATGAAATGTGGTGTATCGTGCTTTCTAGCGGAAGAATAACCAATTAAAATAGAAAACAAGTAAACGCCTAATTGTTTTATAGAATGTAATAACTTTGTGTTTTTTATTATCTTGTTTTAAAATATAACTAGTAAGCATGTAGATTAATTAGATAAACGTCAGAAATACACCATTAAAAAAATATTATTTAAAAATAACAAACTTTATGTAGGCATAACTAACTATGCGGACGGTTTTTAACTCGCTAAATGTGAACAATTATAAGGATTACATTTTACATCAAATTAAATATTAGACTAAAAAAATATTTTAACCATTAGATGCAAATAATCTAAATGTAAATGGTGTGATTGTTATTTATTGTAGTTTTTTGTCTGCTTTACAGAGTTGATACAAATTATAATTTAAAATTTTTTTAAACAAAACAAAACAAGAGAAATACAGAAATAACAATGAAGACCCCGAGGTAATAAAACATGCGAGGGGTTTATTTTTAAACATATAATATTTATACATAATATATAACAATTCAAAGAAAACGTTAATGAGCTACAGCCGACCGAGTCCCCAATTACATACTACTATATTTATTCAACTCTACAAAATGATCGACTTACAGTCGTTGTACATACCTTACATAACTTATATTTACTTATATGCATACATACAACACAGATCCACTATCTTAAGCATCTTACAAAAGCAACTATAAATATTTAACGATATCTTATTATCATTGTAGATGTACACCAAACGCATAAGATGTCATATAAACAGTGAAATTTAGTTTCGGTATAAAAACATATGATACATTCCGCAATGTCAAAACTGTTGTCCCTAGAGTGCCGTTTCTATCCCGCTTCTGTCAATAAAGGTTCTCAATACTTTATAGACAAAAAGGTGTTTAAAAAGGTATTGTATTCAGTTTTTTTTAAAGAGGTGCACTATGTTCGGTTTTGGGTTTGTGCGAAGGATACGAAAAACAATCTTCTGTAGCGCGATTATTGGCTTTAATGGTGAAACGTAAGTCACCCTCCCCAAATTGTGAGAACAAATTTTAACTTAGAACCAACCAGTTTAAAATACTTCAATACTTTCACATTATTGTGTTTTTTTTACTCAGAAATGCAAAATAATTGCTTCAAAATTTGAAATCAGCTGTTAATAGAAATATTAGTGCAAACAGCTGATTACTGTATCAAATTTAAACTAAGCATAATATGTGCGTGCCACGTTGAAGGTATCTAGTTTCATAGCATGTTCACGAATTATTATTTATTTTAAAGGGTAGTTTTCTTATTTCATTCCTTAGACCCAATTAATCGAAATGCAACTGGGTTTTCCTTCTTATTATATTACCTAAGAATAATACGTATGGAATTTCAGCTCTCTAGTTTGTAGTTTAGTGGAATTTACATTAAGGGTACCTTATCCCTCACTTTAACCCCTTAGATGGTATTGAAGAAATTTAATGGGTTTACTTCTTCCATGTAACATTTATGGAATAATTGTACCAATGTTTCTCTCTCTAGTTTCAATGGGAGTAAAATAATTAATATTTTTTGTTTCAGGTGTTGGTATTCAGTTGTAGGCAAATTCGATTTGTAAGTTTGCACCTCGACCTTATGGTATCGGATTATTTACTGTTTCGCTTCACTCGCATTGGTTTGCATCCCGGCCTTGGGATAACAGAAACCGACCAACGATAAATTCCCCCTAGAGGATTTGTACCAAGTATTTTTATGGTACTTTAAGTTTTGATCGATTTTTTGGGGAACAAACGAGTTATAAGGTCGTGTAAAAAAAACAAATTGTGTAGTATAATCTAAAATATTTATATTTTTCCATAAACACAAAAAAAAAAAGATTAATTTTAATGCGAAAAAATCATCAAAACAATACTTAAAAAAAAAAACTTTTGGTTTTTTCATCCAAGCCACTTAAACAACTAAAGTGTGCCAAATTTCGACCAAATCGAACGCCAATTCCTTCCGTTAAAGTGCTAACACATAGATATATCAAGTTTTTAATTATTACATTTAAAAACGTGTTCTGGGGACCATGATTAGTGCTCATTTACTACTCCTGACCTTAGGTCTCACCAAAAGCTCATCTTACCTATAGAAATTCTCTAAGAACTTACATCATTATAATTTAACATCTGTTGTTATATACCCTTACCTTATCTCCATAATAACATATATACTCTGTGTTTTGTAAACTCAAAATTAACCTAAAGTTTATTGCACAAAGTTGTATCTAAAAAAGCATACCTATTACAGTCTAGAAAACTGTTACGTTTGAAATTGTTTTCTATTTTAATTGAATATCCCACCACTAGATAGCACGATACGCCACATTTCATATGAATCCCATGGGCTAACATCTTCCCTTCATCCCTCGTAAAGTTTTCACGCCGTAAGGGTTATAATTCACACAGTATCTAAAGGATACACTCTACAGACCCCTAGAGTGTTGCCACTTCTATTTAGTTGCTAAAGTAGAAAGTAAAACCCGGCTCAAAACTAAATTAATAGATGACTTTTCCTTCCCAACTCTGTGTTCTTGTTTTCGTAACTCAAAGTGTTTTTGGTGCAAAATGAAGTCGTATCATTTGTGAACTGTGATCGAGCACTCCATTAACAAAAGTTTTTTTTTTATAAAAGGATTGTTGCTATAGCAACAACCAAGTAAAAGTATACTACTTTATTAGATTATTGGCAACTTCTCAAGAAAACTAACAAGCAGAATAATTAGATGTATATTTACAAAATACTATTCAAACAAATTTTATGTAGGGGTACCTACCTATGATGAGGTGATATTTAACTTTATAACTTGACTAATTTGTGGTTTAAACTCACCGCCAGCAATCCTTTTTTGAAG
>JAGFPH010008072.1:30998-49439 GCA_018207615.1 Philaenus spumarius | reverse complement strand
AAAATGAATAGCATATATTCGTAAGCCAACGTCATAAGTATTACTTGTTTTAAATCTATAAATTGTGTACTTATTCGATAATTTAATAACTAAAGTATGAATTTTCTCCACGGTCCTTCCAATTTATAACAAAATAAAACTATACAAAAAATAGTTTTTATAGCAACTTTATGTCGATTTATTTCAACACGTTTAGGGCCGCCATTTTGTTTTGGGTTGTCCGATTTTTATTTTCTTTATGTCATTTTCCTAGTCTTTAATAGACCTTTAAAATGAGGTATCACATGACCATACTTCCCATTTAAAAATTTTAAGTTGCCCCCAAAATCCCCCATTTAAAGGGACACTCAAAATTTCCGATTGCTTCAAAAGATACTTGGGGTTAAGTTAGTATCGTTCCCCAAAGGATATTTGTTTGTTTTAACAAACACAAAAGTTAAAGGGGGGGGGGGGAAGAGGTGACTTTATAACCACCCTGTATAGTAGAGGGTGACAAACTATAAATAAATTTCAATCAGTTTTGTTCCGACATTTTTAAATGGTTGGAGATACGACCAAAGTTGTAATTCAAAAAAATGTTCTATTTCAAAGTCCCTTTGATTGACCTACATAACTATTTGCCTCACTTTAAATCCTTATACCAGGCAGATCTGAACAACAGCTGGTTAGTAAAGATTTTAAATTGTTCAGGAAATATTACACAGCTGTTTGATAAACATGTTCAGCAACAGTTGATCTATGACAAGAACTCAGAGCATTGCGTGCCACGAACCACTCAATCTTTATAGAAACATGCCATCATTAGTTATGTGCAAGTTGTGGCCGTAATAAAGAGGAAATACTTCAACTGCATTGATGGGTCTCTGTTTCAAATAATATGTAACGGGATTTTTTATCGAAGTTACAAAAATGAACTCAATTCAAATACCTAGATCATTGTAATACAGTTTTTGAAGTGTAAATAGGCGCACTGCGTTCAAAAATTTTGCTGGTGGTGAATCGGATGTTACCGTCACGCATTTTCTGAAACGCTCTATTCCGTCACGCTCTACTATATATAGTCATAGTACACATGTGTATATAGCATAGTATGTATATATTAATACGTGAATCATTGCATATTAAAACTCATGTTTTTACATTCATTACCATAGCAACCAATTGAATAAAATAACAGATAAAACAGATGTTTGCTCTAATCAGAACTTTCGAACTTTGAAGCAATTATTTGCATTTCTAACTTTTTGATTAGGTTTTTATGAAAGTGTAGACCTCTATTGTAACTGCTGTTATAAAATATACGAAAAAATTGTATTTGAACATTTAAAATTATTTATCATCTTAGCTTTTGGGTTATTATTAATCATACACCTTTATGATAAAGGAAATTGTAACAATTCAAAATATTGATAAACAAAAAACATAGTAAATTAATTAATTCAAGGAAAAACAAAGATTATGAACTTTTATTTTATAGTTGCGAACGGGAACGAATGCCCGCGACATTTAACGGTAATAGTCTGGAATACGAACGCAAACAGCTAAACGAATCGACGACCATCACTATTTAATTAAATCAAAAACAATTTCACTGCTTTTCAATATATAACTAAAATAATACATCTATCTGGTAGAGTTATAAAATAAATGAAATTCAAAGTTTAAAGATAGGCCTAAGTAACATTTATGAAATACAAACTCATTGCGATCGTCTCGGCATGAACGAATCATCATCACGAATTTATCTAATAATTAATTTATACAATCAGCTGTATTTTATAAGTAACAGATAATAATTATTTTCGGCAATAGACAAAGAGTATAAAAGCTAAATTATAGAATGACAAAGATAATAAGGAAGTTATTCGGTATTTTCTCTATTTTATCCAAGTAATTATACCTTCAATATTAACTATCATATTTTCATTAAAATTATAAGAAACATATCAAAATTATAATTTAAAACTCATTACATTTCTTTTTTTACATGCTCACTTATTCATTACCATTTAAAAAGAAAAAGAAATAGTGAAGAAAAAGATATTTTCTCTTCAACAAATGAAGCCTAAAAAAATTAAATTATTATATTTCTGGTGAAAATCGTTTTGGATTGAACATTACATTTAAAACGGCGAATATTTGCCTATAAAAAAGAGGCCAGACTTAAAGGATCATAAGAAGAGATTTAATGAAGAATAAGTGTCAAAAAATATAAATATTTGAATTCAAAGATCCCATATAAATCAGAAGATCTTAAAATTGGTGAGATCATTCCATATTTTATAACCTCATTTAGAATATTTTTCATTTGAACTTAACTTTGAAGTTAATCAGAACGATTACTTATTATTATAGACAATTTTTTTTATGAGTATCCAATAACATTTCATAAGTGAACAGTTATTTTTGTGTTGGATTATAAACTTGTGTGTATTTATATATCTTGTGTTCATCTTCATATCATCTATCATCTTTTATATTTACGTACAATTAATTTCTCTTGTTTGAACAATTATTTATTGTCATATTTATTTCGTTGTGATATTTTTATACTTTCTTTGGGAAAAGACGGCTCTAACCTTACCCGAGATTAAGACTTTCGTTGCTTTACTAATTGTTATTATAGCCTAATCACTAATATTTTTGGATAATAAATAATCTTGATTTGTTATTTGTAATATTGCATGTTTTATTATTTTATTATCGAATATTTGAATTAATATAATTTAAAATTTGTGTTAACTTTCTCAACGAGAGATTTCTTTCAATATATTTTTTTATAAATATATTTGTGTTGTAGTAAAACATAACATGATTATGTGTATAAAAGGTTCCAACGGGGTTGGCGTGCGAAGTACGCAGGGGTTTCCCCTAGTACTAATAGTTTGAAATAGAAATGTATTTACCAGTAAAACTTTAAAGTTATATTTAATCGTACACTTCGACTATAGTGAAATTAGCAGATTGCGTGCAAAGCACTCATGGGACCCTCTCTAGTTTAATATCTGAAAGCCATACCAAGGTTCGTACACGTAAACCAAATATAAGTTCTAACTGCACGGATTCTGATGAAATGCGAAGTTTAATGATGCCTATAGGCTATCCGTTGTTGGCGAATAACAACTGTAGCCTAGAGCTGTTTAATAAACATTTCTAATCTACAATTTTATGTTTTACTGTTTTATGACAAAACTCTAACTGGAATAGTCCAGCCATAATATCGTATAACCAACAACTGTTATATATCTAAGACATAGATATAACTCTTCCTGATACCGCAATATAGACACAGTTAAGATGCATATTGCCTTCTCTTGTCACTCAGATCTACATTCTTTAAAATTTTACTAGGTTCTTTATCTATCCTGAGGCGTGTGGGAATGTTGACAGCAAAATGTGTTTTATTTTCAAGGCATTCGTACGTTTTAACATACTCGTATAATAATGACTAAAGGTTATGATGAATTTAAAATTGGTGATAAAGTACTAAAACTATTTAAGAGATGTTGAAAAATTTAGTTAGTAGCTGGTTCCTTAAATATTCGTTTAGTCTATTTTTTCGGTGTGATTTTAGTATCTAATAATAATACTAAATGGATTGGTGATGGCTCAGTCAAACTTTTTATCAGGATACTATTCAGTACTATTATTAGTTGTTCAATAGTTCAGTAAAATTCAGCAAAACATACAGTGAGATAAGATTGACCGATATTTGATGTGATCAAGATAGTCAGTTTCTTCAGAAACAGATCTACGAAAAATTGAGAATATCTATGAGACTTACATTGCAACAATCGAAACTCGAAACCCAAAAAATTAAGGTTTGATTACTATTATTATTTTGTATGTATTTATTTTTTTGTGGTTCCTTTGGGAAAGGTTTTACTAGCGAATTTCCATAGGGAAAATGAGCATTGCAGTGGCCCTTATGGTAAGACCCAAGGTCGGGAGTAGCACCATCATGGTCCCCAGAACTCGTTTTGGGGTGTCATTAAAAATTATGTATATATGTGTTCGCACTCTAGCGGCCGCATTATAAGTCCGATTTGGTTCAAATTTCGAACACGTGTTGGTTGTCTACGTCGCTCGGACGAGTTCGTTAGCTAAAAAAATCCAACAATCGGAAGACGTTTTTTTGACTGGAAGTAACAATATTTTGAGATTTTTACTACGAGAATGATTTTGTTTTTGAGCTTTTTCTACAAATATAAATGTAGGATGTTATTCTGCACATTTTGTGTTTTTAAGCGACTTTATAGCTCGCTTGGTTCCCCCAAAATCGATCAAAACGTAAAATACCATAGAAGTACTCAGTTCAAAGACACGTTTTTGATTCCACCTTGGGATTGGCGTGCGAAGCACGCAACGCATTGTGTATTTAAGATACTCCCAATACGGGGGTTGGCGTGCGAATCACGCAATGCTTTCTGTATTGAAGATACTCCCAATACGGTGGTTGGCGTGCGAAGCACGCAATGTTTTGTGTATTGAAGATACTCTTAATATGCGGAATGCCATGCGAACCATTTTGCATCTATTCAGCACCGTCGTGAATAGTCCTATTTCCCAAATTGTTGACTGAAACCCTAAAACATATTCCTATAAACTTAATTTTGGAAATTTGCTCAACTCACGTCAGCAGTTCAGCTGCGTGGTCGAATTATTTGATATTATTAAAGTTTTCAAGATAATCCAGAAAATTTTCTTCCCTTGGAATAAAGGTAGTGGTGTTAGAAAACATTTACATGAAAACTATAATGTTTATTTAAAAAATGTATACGTTGTGTACATTTCTTAAATTATTTAAATTTATTTCTAAAACAAAGCCTACAACTCAGTAAAATTTAGTGTTTATAAAAAACTAAAACAAGGACGTGTAAAAAAGTATGCATTGAATGATGACAAGTAACAAATAAGCACTCCTTGAGAGAATTTATAATAACGACACAACTTGTACTGATGATTGATACGTGCACTTCACGACCCGTTGTTTGTCATAATCCTGACAAGGTGTCACCGAGGTAGTGACCTCTTGGTATGATTTATGAAGTCTTGTCCAGTAAAGTAAATATAATGAAGGTCATCCCTTAGTAATTACAGCAGTATGTAGGTACTGTTACCTTTTTTTCTCGAAAATTCAAAATATTAATTGGTACAAGGTAAGAATATTCGTACAGCTCCCACAATTGTGAACAAAATAATTAAACACAGGTAAAACTTAAAACTTGTAAATTTCACAACATATTTGCTAAAGCTGTTTCGCCGTCAAACATCATCAGGCAACTGACAACTAAAATATGCGGAAACAACTTAAAACTAACATCTAGATTTATGAGGGTGGGATGGAGTTGCAATGGGAAAAGGCTTAACCTTAGAGTGCCCGAGAAAAACAAAGAACTGACAGGACGAGAAAATACAATGGGTTTCAACAAAAGGGATGGGTTATGTATTTAGGTTAGAAGCATGGCAATTATTAAGAACAAATCTGTGCGTTTCCATGATGTACAAATTATTTATTCTCTACTTTTTTTTAATACATATTTTTTGTCTAGTATAGTATATGTATATAATAATGTATAATAATATACACTTTACTAAAATGGATTAGATTGTATAGGTGTTTAAATGAAAATGTGTTCCAATAGTAAAAATGTGCCTGACAGTCTCCAACTGCCAGATGGAGGGTTACGCCATTTTAAACAAATTACTTTTTTATTTAATTTGCGATATAATAGCTCAAATTTATGAACAGAATACGTACTTTTAGAAAATGCAAACAAAATCAATGTATGTGTTTTTACGGCAGTTCAAACAAACACGACAATTAATTTGATTTTGTTTTTCTTTCCTAAAATGTATTAACGATTCAATATAACAACACACCATTGACAATATATGTTTCTAGAACTCTGAGTTTGTGAAGTAATAAACCGAATAATGTGAAACAACAACCAATTTGTTGTTCCTTCGGATTTACCGTCGTACGGTCGAAACCGCATATTGAGAGCCTATGTATTTAATGATTTTTATTAATTAGAAAACACTAGTCAGCTGTTACAATAATCAGCTGTTTCACCTCAAATTGTTAACAGCTGATTTTCCATGGCGGTAAATAAAGGGGCTACAAAAATGGACTACGTAATTAATTAAACTTAAACAATTCTAACAAAATTGTCGAAAATATTACCAAATCTTGATAGAATATCCCAACTAATATAATACGAAAGTTTAAATATCAAAATGAGAATTATCCTTGTTTTCTTTCTGAACTCAAGGAAACTTATAACTCGTTTTACAGATTTACAATTTAAATACTTTGCTGTTTGTTTTTACTCTTAACTTTTTGCAGGGTAACACCTATTTTTTATCACCTGGACATTGAGAAAGTGAAGTACTTAAGTACTTGGGCCAAGGGGCGTGATCCCGTAGTTAATGGTAGATCTATCTTTCAAGAAATCTTCTCTCTCTATAAAAGCTCTGGCATCCCACTTTGTACAGGTTATTGCAATGCGATTTTACTCTATCTTTTTTTCAATCCATTATTACATTAAAATGAGACCCTTGCGTGCTTCGCATGCCAACCATCATCCTCTCTCCACTGCCTGAACTGTGACCGAAAGAATTTAACAAAGCATATAATGTTTGGTAGAAAGGTTAAACAAAAAAAAAAGGTGTAATGAGAAATGTAAACATCTATTTTTCGGCCGCCATTTTTAAATGGTTGGATATATGTCCGAAGTTTAAATAACAAAAAATGATTATAGTTAAAAGACTTTTAATTTGATATACAACTTGACCTGTGTTGCTATTTTAATTTGCTTTGGTATAGGCTTTTTCATTTCCGCAAAATTCTTCCAAAAAGTAGCCAAGTTTAACAGTATCCTAAGACAGACAATTTTTTTTTTTTTTGGTTTACAAGGTCCTAACCAGAGCCCTGCCGGCGTCAACCAAAAAGATCTTTTGCCCCCTTAATTTTCCTAATTACTCCCACCCAGTGATACCTGTCTTCCTCATAAAGGAACAGATGCTACCTATTGGGTTTCCTAGGATGGTTTCCCTTTCCTGCCCCGGTGGGCCCAGGGTGAAAGTTCTGACTCTACCTAGAGCCTCACATTCCAGAAGGATGTGTTCCGCCGATTCTTCAGCCATTCCGCATTTCCTACATATACTCTCCTCAGCAATCCCTATTCTATGTAGGTGTTTCCTGAGATGACAGTGACCTGTTAATAGGCCAACCACCCATCTCATGTTATCCCTTCCTAGCGAGAGAAGTTCTTCTGCATGTTTCCTGCCTGGCTTGAACAACTTCCTGGCAAGTCCACCTGTTCCTGAAACCCTCCAGGCTTTGTCTTTGCCCTCCTGCATCCACATCTCAACCGATGCTCTGGCATGCCCATAGGAAATCCCAAGCACCGGCTCAGGGCCCACAAGAGGAGCCTCAGACCCTTTCCTGGCTAGCTCATCTGCTCTCTCTCTACCATCAATGCCTGAGTGCCCAGGGACCCAGCACACAGAAACCTCATTCCCTAGGTTCATCAATGCCGAGAGGCAGTGCCAAACAACTTTAGATTTTACTCTATATGAATTTAGCGCTGTGATCGCTGCTTGGCTATCAGAGAAAATCAGGATGTTCTTACCTTTGTATCCCATTCTAAGATTCTCTTCTATGCACTCCGAGATCGCACAAACTTCTGCCTGAAAAACAGTAGCATGTTTGCCTAGATACAGGACAGTGGAGCCCTCAGGTTGAACCCCATTGACTCCACCTCCTGTTCCCTCCTCCGTTTTCGAGCCATCTGTAAACCAGACCATACAGCCATACATGTCAGGAAATAGATATGACAGAACTTATCACATGTATCTATGTGCATTAGTATTCATATAATGATTACAACACAAAATTTAACCTAAAAGCTGTAAACCTAACCTTAAATGATTCAGATAGTTGTTGAAGTATTACAGCTGATGGACTAAATCAGCTTGTTGTAAAGGGTGTTCAGAAAAGTGGTTCCAAGAATTCAGGACGTGATTCCCTACATCAAAATGAGATGAAAAATTCCAATAAACATATTTCCAGAAATGCTCCGTGGTCTGTCTAGCCACCATTTTTGAAACTTCTATACTCGCACCACGTCCAAAAAATTTGTATACATGTGTGTGTAGCAGAGTGTATAGTTTTCTTGTTGCTGGGGGTGAATCGGAGTTTACCCAAAAGCGTTTCACCATGCATTTTGCGAAAAGCTCCTAATGTGGAACGCTCTATTCCATCTGTTTGAAAAAAGTGTTGGTCTTTCCGAGATTCGAACCAGCAAAGTCCATCATCAAAGACTAGCGCCTTAGCCGGTTAGGCCACAATTGCATTGCTAATTTAGTATATTTCAGTTGGGTATATAAGTATAATAGTTTGTCCTACTTCATAGGCTTAATCTGCTAATGTCAATCAAATGTATAGTTTAATTAGAATACCTCTGAAATGGACATTGTGCTTTCTCATTTCGTAAGTTGTGTTAAAATTAACATTGTGCTTCCTTGTTTTGTAAGTTGTGTTAGAAATTAACATTGTGCTTCCTCATTTTGTCAGTTGAGTTAAAAAATTAACAATTTGATTCCTCATTTCGAAAGTTGTGTTAATTAAAAAGTTTAAACTTCTCCCATGTGTGTTAAGCACGCAATTAAATGTGTTTTTTTACCAAACAATTCGTACCTAGAGAAATGTTTGATTGAGTTCAAACTTGGCGTGATAATAATAAAATACAATCAAATAATTTTAAGAAAATATAAATTTTTCCTTTACTTGCACTATACAGAGTGCCCAATAAATAAACAGCCAACCTTCGGGGTACGGTTCTATGGGTCAAAATAAAGAGAAAATCAAAATTAACATTTTTTCAAAAGACGCTTCGTTTTTCAGATATCTGCCAAACTTGGGATTAAGTTTAACCTAACAATGATATATCTCAAGAAAAATTACGATTATATCCAATCATCCGTTTCAAAATGGCGGCTGTTTGAAAATTTCAAACATAAATCACTCAAAAACCATACATTTTAACAAAACATGTCAAGACACCTTTTTTGTAGCCCTTTAGATTGCCTATTGAATGATGTAATTGTCAAAACAATCGGACTATGAATTATATCTAAGTTAAAAATAATAACAGCATTTGTACATATTATATTGTTCTGTTTACTGTGTTGGTATAGGATGGACCTGGTTGAAAATCTTTATATTAATAGGCAAGCACAAAACTTGTCCTTTTTTTCTCAGCTTGTGTGCATCGTAGGAGAAATTCGCGCATACCGTTAGAAAGGTAGTGTCCTGCAGATGAGCAGAATCCCATTATAATTTACATCGGTCCTCAGGGATACGCCCCAGTGGCCCTCAAAGTTTCAATGTTAATCTTATGGAAGATCAATCTTAAGGAAGAAGAAGAAAGATTTCTTTTGATTTTATCAGGGGCACAAAAAACAGCTGTTCGTATGAAAAGCTTAAAACAGCTGATTTTGATCAACAGCTGATTTTGATCAACAACTGATTTGGATCAAAAACTGAATATAATTTTAGGTTAGGTACATGAAGCAATAGCAAAGCATTGCCGGGTCAACTAGTTCCAATTATTACACATAACTAAACTATTTTCCTTCATCCGATTGTTTTGACTGTGAGACCAGAAGATAGAGAATCAAAAGGGGTACAAAAAAGGTGCATGAAATTTCTTGTTAAAATGTACTGTTTTTTTAGAAATGTAGGTTCAATATTTTCAAACAGAAGCCATTTTGAAACGCGTGATTGGATATAATCGCTTATTTTTCTTGATATAGATCACTGATAGGTTAAACGTCATGCCAACTCAATCAGGCAAACATTTCTCTAGATATGAATTTTTTTGTAAAAAACAACAAAATGGCGACTAGACATAAAACGTTTGGACCTGTGTTTATTGGAACATTTCATCTTATTTTGATGCGTGGAATCACGCCCTGAATTCTTGGAACCATTTTTCTAAACATCATGTATGTTATTAACGAATAAATCAACCAATACAATATCAGCATGCGTTATACCATAGCCTTCTCTGTATACTAGAGAAGGCTATGGTTATACTCTCCTGTTACTCACTCGTTTTTATGAGAGTTATAATTTGGAACAGAGAACAGTACTGATAGATGAACACCGCAAAAGCAATTAATTACTATCAATATTGTTATTGCAAATAAAGCAGGTCTGCACTACACAATATTGTGACTAGTAATTAATTGTTATCTTTGTCCGCGTAGGGTTAACACAGCTTTAATGTGGCAGAAATCAAAGAATAAAATTACGTCAAAATATTAACAATTTGATTGAGGATTATAGATAACGGACTTTTAAATATTAACGTAGGATATAAAATTGCCTTTCAATATACAGTAATATAAATAGAAAAAATATGTGCTTAAGACCACACGGGAGAATTGTAAACTTCTATGGCGATGTTCTGATGAATATAAAATGTAGTATTTTATTGGTTGCTATGGTAACGAATGTAAATACTGTCAGGGTTGTTGGTAAATACCAGCAACCGATAAGAACTTATAAAAAATATTAAAATAATTATTATTAAGAAATAAATTTACTTAAGAACACAAACTAAATTAGAATTCAATTCATCGTACAGCGGAAGCCTGAAACGGATGTCCAGTATTAGGTTACAAACTCAAGGCAGCATACGCCAGCATTTCCACGCACGTAGGCCAAATCTGTAACCGCATAAAATAATGTCAAATTTACCAAAATCGTTAGCCAATCATGAGGAATTCAAACGGACCAACCAGGGTGAGCCAAGTAGAGGTGACCAAAAATAAGTGGGAAAGGAACACGTGAAAAAGGGGTCTATCACACAATATCCATCAAGAAGTAAACATCAAGTCATCTACATTCAGTATAAATCAATTAAACAAGTCTAGTAAAAATATCCATCAAGAATTGAACATCTAGTGATCTACATTCTATAATAATCACTTAACAAATATCATTCCGGCAAAGTATCCAAAACGTGAAAGTGTCGGGCGGTATATTAGTGCGTAATAAAAGTGCGGCACCCAAAGTTAATAAAATATCAGAGTTAATTTAATTAAGTGAAAGTGAAAGAGAGAAGGGAAAAAATGTTCATACCAATGTAAGTAGTTTTAATATCTTTTAATTGTAAGACAGATCTCGGGGTGTAACAATATTTAAATTGAAACAAGAATCATATATCAGCACTTTAATCTTAGAACTACATTAGCTTAAGATGTACTGTATTTAGTTTTATTGGGACTAAACCATAAGGCTTAGCTGCCAGACCTTGAGTCGTTAAGCAATCGGGGATGGTCCACAATTTAACAGAAAGATTTAAACCATATTTTATTGACACGTAATTACGCTATAAATGATAATTTGATGTATTACATAAATTCACTATTTTAATTGTTAAAAATTGATTTGTTTAGTTAGCGCGGAGGGCATATTTTATTGTTATTAATGCCTACGATTGTTATTTGTAATGGGATTCTAATTGTTGTAAAATTTGAATTATTGAAAGAAGTGAGTTAGTGACATTTTGTTCACTTATTAATATATTCACTGATAGTTAAAATACTTGAAGAATTTGGATTAATATATTTATATTTTCTAAACTCAAACGTCTCTGTAATTATTTATACCTAATACTTTGGAGTACCTCTAGAGCCTAACGAAATTTTGATTCCTGACGGGAATCTAGTGGACGCCCCCAAATTGTAGAAGAACTATTAAAAAGGTAAAGTAACATTTCAGAATTAAATATAGATAACGTCAGTAAGAAAACCTTACACAATTAAAATCAAAGGCAAAAGGCCTTACTTGTCATACCTCACAAGTAACCTTGGTAAAGTCGCCCCAAATTTACATAACCTTACAATACATTAAAGAAAAGTGTGTTTGTTCATCAGTCTAGGCCTGACCTAAAATTATTTTGTGTGTTTAAATTGAATTTTATGTATTTCAAATGTATTATTATATAAACATATTAGCTTTTTGCACTACTTCATCATTTAAACTTTAAGTAGGCTACATACACATGTGTAATATATATAGTAGAACGTTTCACAATAGAGCGTTTTAGAAAACCCGTGACGGTAAAATCCGACTCCCCCGCCAGGAAACATAGCGCCGAGGTGCGCCTATAGATTAAGATTATGACGTAGGACAATCTGTTACACTTATATACCCAACTCAAATATATTAAGTGCGCTCTATTCCGTCAGGCTGAAAAAAGTTTTGGTCTTGCCGAGATTTGAACCAGCAGAGTCCATCACTACAGACTAACGCCTTAGCAGGTTAGGCCACGAACGCATTGATAATCCTTATATATAATTCTGTAAGCTAAATTTTAGATTCAAAATTGTGGGAATTTCGTAAATCGGAGGATGATGGGAGAGGTGTCAAATTAAAGGTATCGATTCAAGGAACGAGGGAAAAATATAGGTTTTTTCTAAAATTAAAAACTAAGGGGTTTTTGAGATCCCCGAAAAACGAAAAACCCCCATAAGAAATACATGAAAATTTAAAAACAAAAAACAGCTGTTCTGCAGTTTACATTTGGTATTAAATAAATAAATTGGAAACATAAATCAGCTGTTCTGCAGTTTACATTAAAACATTTTTTGTATTAAATAAATAAATTAAAAACATAAAACAGCTGTTCTGTAAAATAATATGACAGTTAAAGTAAATTATATTTTTAAATAAAATCTGCTACTTATTTTATTTAACCTATAAAAGATAAACGTTGACACACACACATAGAGAAACTTTATAAGTGTGATTTTTGTAAGGTTGTATGGCTGTTCTATTAACTCTTCATACATTTATACTAATATCATAAAGAGGTAAATTTTGTTTGTTTGTATGTAGGAGGTAATCTCTGGCACTTCTGAACCGATTGAAAAAATAGTTTTACTGATAAAAAGCTACACTTTACCTGAGTAACATGGGCTATAATTCATTTCCATAAAACCTTTTTTATTTCAATATTTGTAAATTTAGTCGAACAAAATTCTTAGGTTAGGTATAGAATGATAAATCAACACATGTATTTACATTTATTACCATAACAATAAATTGAATAAAAGAACAGATAATATATAGCTGTTTGTTCCAATATTTCCATTAACAGCTGATTTCAAAATTTGAAGCAATTATTTTTGTATTTCTAGATTTTAGGTTAGGGTTTTCAAGTGTCGACCTGAGCCTTGCTGGTTCTTTTAACCATTATTATAACTGCTGTTATGAAATATAAGAAATAATTTCATTTGAACATTTATCAGTATTTATTATCCTAATTTTGAGGTTATTATTATTAATCATATAACTTTATTATAAATAAAACATAACATTTGTTTTTAGAAGGTTCCACTGGGGGTTGGCGTGCGGAGCACGCAGGGGTCTCCCCTAGTTTAGTACATTTGAGTTGGGTATATAAGTGTAACAGATTGTCCTACGTCATAGGCTTAACCCGTTAATGTTAACACAATGTATAGTTTAATTTGTAGTACATCTGAAATGGACTTTGTGCTTCCTCATTTCGTAAATTGTGTTAAAAACTTTACACTTCTCCCGTGTGGTCTTAAGCACACAGTTTACATTTTTTTATTTGCTTACAATGGATTACGAACAACGAATGTGTCAGAAAATATCAGATTTTATTCGACCTATAAGTATTATAAGTATATGGATATTTCATTTAAAAATGAAATCCGAAGCAAAATAGGAGAGGTAATGAAAAATTAAATCTAACAAGATATCTGGAAATGTGGAACTATCTAATATTTTACTGTCAATGTAATCAACTTTGAGGTTAAAAATAATTGAAAATGTAAAATACAGTAGAGCGTCGAAAATCCGAACTAATTGGGACCGAGGGATGTTCGGATTACCAATTTGTTCGGATTTTTTAAAATAACTAAGCAAATGCCATTAAGGCTAAAATACAAGCCCTTTATCGATATTAAAGTGGTTAAACAGTACAAGCAGTAATGTAATTACAATACAGAATGTAAGACTACTTACATATTATGATTTAGAAGAACCTGCACGTACACAGTAGGGCCAATATGATTACACTTGCACCTCTCAATTATAGTGCAGTACACAATTAAAAGTTCACTTGTACATTATAGTTAACACAAACGAAATAAAAAAAAATACTTACTATATATAGTACACTACTGTATGTACAACACACTGTTATAATATTTACACAAAGAGAAATGAATGCACTTTCTGTATGTTCACGCTGTTTGTTTACTGTTAGCGCTAAAGCAGCTTATGAGCGTGAAAGTGAAAATACTGACAGCCAGTCTGCTGTGAGGGCGTGTGACTCCGTGTGAGAGCAGGTGTTTAAAAAGAGATAATAATGTCAAACTGCGATGAAGATTTTTGTAAAATTTTTAAAGACGCAATAATTGGAATTTGAGAAAACGAAAAAGGCAGGGGCTGCCTCGGAACGCGTTCGGATTTTTGACGTTTCGGATTATTGACGTTCGGATTATCGACGCTCTACTATTTTTATTTGCTTTATTCTTCTAATCCTAAAACATAACTTAGGCTCACAAACATTAAACTATGTTTTAAGCTATCACCAACTACCTTGAGCTATTGGCCTACATAATTACTATTTTAATAGACTTTTGAAAGTTTGAACTTGAATTTACAAATATAGGCCTAGGGGTATTGGTACTTAACTGACACGACACTCATACGACACGTAAATGGATCTTATAAAATAATGTTTTTCACTTTAGAGGAACGACAATTTTGTCTTTTTCTTTTTATAAGAAAGAACGTAACGTAACATTAAAAACGGACAACGAGTCTGGATCCTAAGATATTTTTTTTAAATCTACTATCGGCTGATATTTTTACTTATTTTGAAATATTTGTAAAAATTGGAAACATTCTGTCCAATACAGTTGCAGAAACTATCTGCGCATAACTTCAAATAAATAATGTATTTACTTTAATGTATCGTCATTTATCAGTACAAAATCACACAATTCATAATAATAATGAAAATTCAACATTTGCTAAATTATTTGTACAGGATTGAACAAACATAATTATACAGTTTATACTCGGGCCTGAAATGAATCAAATACAATGGAAATGTTTAATGTTTCAATATTTGTACAAATTAAATTTATACAATTTGCATTAATAGAGTAAACACAAAATAAATATCTCGCAGAAGGAACGTCCAAGAAATTACGTTTTTTTGAGGTTTGAAAATATTTTAGACATAAAAATTATGTTTAAATTTGTACGTGCTGTAAATGAATACAAAATAAACAAAACATAGTCTTATACTGCACTGCAAGATCAATGTGCAGTAAAAATTTTAGCAAATACATTTGTATTTACGTTCCCCGGTTTAAATAACTTAAATAACCTATGAAAAACAAAACGCGATACATGCATCATATATTTGAGTATCAGTGTTGTTTCACTATTACATAGTTTTCTATAACCTTCCTACATTGTCTATTTACAGTCTACTATTGAAGAATGTTTGGATTCACCTTTAATAATTTTGTTTTACAAACAAACCGAGATTAAATAAAATAGAAACAAACAAACCGAATTCAATTTCCTCCAAAACAAACTTAAACTTATTGCTTCCACTATTTGTACATATGACGGCAATGCATATTAAATTACGCAATATTATTTATCTTGCAGATATGTGTGTAAACATAGATGGAAATTGAGTACTGAAATATTACTAAGAGAGGGAAAAGTAAATAGTTTAATCTATTAAATTAAATATTAAAAATTCAGTAACGCAGACAAACCGCTGACGTTAGTTGATCGAATTTCCAAATTAAATCGATATGTTTTAGGGTTTCAACCAACTATTTGGTAAATTATGTTACTCACGAAAGCGTTGAATAGCTTACTGCGTGTACGAAAAATCTAATATTATAAAGAGATAAAATTTTGTTTGTTTGTTGGTTTGTATGTAGAGGGTAATCTCTGAAACTACTGAACTTCCGGTGAAAAAACGTTCTTCCGGTTTTGGGATTTTTTTGGCTAACGAACTCTTCTGAGCGACGGAGACAACCAACATGTGCACCAAATTTGAACCAAATCGGACTTAAAATGCGGCCGCTAAAGTGCGAACACATATACACAAATATATATATATATATACATATATGATTTTTAATGACACTCAAAAACGTGTTCTGGTGACCATGATCGGTGCTCATTTGCTACTCCCTACCTTGGGTATAAGGGCGATTGCAATAGCTCATTTTTCCTATGGAAATTCGCTAATTATGCACAATAATATCCTATATACATTTTTGTATATGAAATTCCAAAAAAGGTTTTATTCTGTACAGACATCTCAAAATCACAGAAATTTCAAACTAATGTTAAAACGTTATTTGGAAATATCGAAAGTGGACAGTTATAGCACCTTACTCAACTGTTTTCAGATTCTCTCTTGCATGTTCTCTTTGAAATTCACATTTCCCCTAAGACTGCTGTCTCAGCACGTAGTCCAAAAGTTTGCCTTGTTCAAAGTAAAGGGCAAGGGTGTGTCGTCAAAACCTTTTTGTTTTATTTGAATAACGCAACATCAGTGAGGGATGTTTTCGTGTATCTATGATAGTAAATCTTTGACTTGTCTTTACTTGGACTCGTAACCAGTTGTCAAACAGGCAATGCCTAGGAGACTTCTATATTTTTGTTTGTTCACTGATGAATATATCTTATTCAAAATAAAAACAAATTTTGAAAGCCAATAAATAAATGTTTCTTATTTCGTATTTTATCAATACTTTGTTATAAATGTCTGGTAATGAATAAATTAATAATAACAGTCTTTGTTAAGTTTCTGTATAATTCCGGATGTTAAATTACAGATCCAAACTAGGTTTTATGATCACACCGTCATAACCCATGTTTCTTATAATTTAATTTTCTATCAAATTCTGACATGCGAGAAGGTTGTCTTTCTTGGTTTCCTTTATAAATTAAGAAATCAATTGTTCTAAAAAAACATGCTTTTACAAGTGTTGTTGTTGCTTAGGCTTTGGAAAATCATTCACAAAATTTATGGGTTTGGATAATACAAAGCAAATAAAATTTAAAGTAAATTATTACCTAAAAAAAATATTAAACTTATTTGAAAACCACCTGTTCCCGCGGGTTTTACGCTCAAGCATGTATTATCTAAAATTGCACCCGTCTTCACCGTGGCAATAAATTAAACTATATTGCAGGGCATCGTAAGCCCGGTGTGTTTAAAAAGTGCGTTGGAGGCGATCATCGTGAGTACGCAATACAATGTCACGTCTATTGAATTCCTGATCAACTAAGACCACTACATCTTCATCTGTAACGGGGGCATTGTACCTTCCACGATGTACTGCTACAATTTTGTCCCGATGACTTCCAGGCGCGTTTATGCAATGTTGATACACACTGTCTGTTTGGGTTTTGCATACACGGTACCGTCAGTTACAACATAATTGCACGGAGGCAATTTAAAATTGATTTATATTTTGTATGTCTAAATCGATTTAAATGAAATAAAACAAACACTTAGTGTTAGGTCTAGCTTATATCAATACATAACTCAAAACCACATTCAAATTAGTTCAGCATTTGATGAGTTTAGTGTTCGCATACTCATAGACAAAAGGTCTGTTTAATATTTTATTATACATATGGATTACTAACATCTACATTGTTTAGATAAAAACTATCTAAGATTTAACAATGTATCACACTTTATGGTCACACTGTACTGATTAGGAGCACTCCTGTAAAAAACTAACCACACAATGAGACGAATTACGTTTCTAATCCAGCACACATATTACATGGATGTAAATCAAGAAAAATATTTGCATACAAATAAGAAAAATAGAGATGAATGCTGAAGCAAGCATAAAGTCCTGACATGGAAATACTTGCCCTGAATAACAAATGGCAACAATAAACTTAAAGTACGGTGAGTGAACATTAAAGGCATACATGGCAGCTCGCAATACTTAAGGGTTAATATTTCCCTCAGTTCTTTATTGATTCGAAGAGCTGTTTGTTAAAGAAGTAGAGAAAACTCCCGTCGTTATTTTTATTACGAACACATCTTATAAAACCATTACAACTTCGTCAATACGATGTTCTGCTACAATTTTGTCCCGATGAGTTACAGGCGCGTTTATGCAATGTTGATACACACTGTCAGTTTGGGTTTTGCATACACAGCGCCGTTAGTTACAACATTAAAAACTATACACTTTAAAACTGACATATATTTTTAACTTGTAAACCGATTTAAATGAAACAAACACTAAATGTCAGCCCAAGCTTATCTCAGTACATCACTGAATTCAAAAAGCAAATTGGTTCGGCCATTGGGGAGATTA
>JAGFPH010008071.1:29674-51914 GCA_018207615.1 Philaenus spumarius | reverse complement strand
GTAATCGTTTTTTGTACTTTTCCAACTTTCTTTCCAGGTCTTCAATTCTATCTTTTTGCTTCTTAATTGTCCTATAGGCCTTTGCCTTATCTCTTCGTACTTTTTTTCGTCCTAGTTTTTTTTGAGAAGATTCAGCTTCAACATTGTTATGGGGGAGTATAACAACAGGAGATGCTGGGGGAGTATCAGTTACTTCTGTTAAAGCTTTCAGTTTCATACTCCTTGCTTTGTTCCGACCTCTCCAATATTTTCTCATATCTCTTTGAGCTCTAGGTGTCAAGTCTGCAATTCTTTTGAGTTTACCTTCTTCTTTTAATTTAGCTAGTCTGTCTCTGTCATATTTTTTCTTTGCTTCTCGTTTTTCTTCATTCATTTTTTCCCTAAATCTTCTCTGTCTTTCTCTTCCTAACTCCTTCTGTCGTTCGTACTTTTCTTTTGCCGTCAATTTATGAGAGCGAGCCATGATTCGTCAGCAACTGAAATAAACGGCGTACAAAAATTGCTTAAAAAACATACAGAAAAAAGCACATATAAACATAATATATATAAATCCCTTTTACAAATCCAATAGGACTATTTATATATCTTTTATTTTTACACAACGTCTTCCAAAAAATAGGTTCCCTTGTCGTTTGGATTTAAAGTGTTTTATATTTAAATGTTACTTTTAATAGATAAAAAAATAAATAAAAGAAACATAGTTGCTCTTACGAGCTTAGAAGAACTATTCCGAAACACATGTTTCATTACAAAATGTACTATACAAGTAATAGAATCTGTTAGTAATGATATTTATGCATATCCATTTAAGAGTTTAAGTTAAAAAAATGTATTTTAAGATTGGACTAAAACAAATCTGTTAAAAACCAAATAAAAGATTACCAGTAATCATTAAATTTTCGGCATCAAGCCACATCATTGTTTTTAAACGTATCTCAACAGAGAATGTAGGAGGAACGCTTTCATTTGGCTACTTTTACGCGACTCATTGCCGAAAATATAATGATTAGTAATGACAACATATATTTGAAAACTTTTGTGTTAATATTACTAATAATTAACTATGAAATGGTTTATAAAACCAGTATTGCAAAAATCGGTAACGCAAAACACAAATCGGTAACGCAATACTACAAATCGGTGACGCAATACCATATCGGTAACGTTATAGATTTGTCCGTTACCGATTTGTAATTCTAGGTTAAATCATAGTCTAGCGTCAGTAAAATGAATAGGCAAGAAATGAAATATTGAGGTTATGTTGTTGATGACAAGATAGTGTCTTTCCATCCAAATGTATTATTAATTACTTTTATTCTTATGAATAAACAGCGTTACCGATTTGACACACAATTAAGGTACCTACTTTAAGTTTCTTACCTGAAGAATATGTGTTTGATGAAGTCAGGAACAATAAATAAAAGAAATAACACAATGTTTTATCTACACACACGATTCCCGACTGACGCTCAATGCTGTTTTCCCGCCGATTCCTTTGTTACTCAGTTATAGCCATATTTTCGATTGGCAGTCGTTCGCGGCAAGTTTCGTAGGACAGCTAGATGTTATAGCGCAAAAAAAAAAAAAAAATTCTCGTTCACGTATCTGTGGTTTTCCGTCGTACTATCTTTAGATAGTTAGTTGCAAATACTCAACTTTGTTAATGTTAGTCTGTTTATTGGTTTTGACAGAATATAAATATTGAAAAACCAGACCGGGGACCGTTACCGATTTGTAATTAGACACGATCCAATCGTTATAAGTAAATGAATAATTAAAATTAAAGTTCGAAAACTTGTTATAGTAAGGAAATATGGTGAAATAAATAAAATAACAAAATATTTATTAAATTTGTTCATTTATTTTTATGAAAATTAATCAGGACTTAAATTCTATCATTATGTGAGAGACACCCATATATGCAAATAATTAGACTAAACAATTCCTTATATTTTGTCAGTATACAAAAATTACAATCACCTATATTTTTAAATATAGTAAATAACTGCCTATATTTTTTCAGTATAGAAAACAATCTCCTATAATATGTTTTCAATATAGAAGACAATCGCCTAATTTTTTTCAATATATAGTAGACAATCACCTAGATATTTTTTTAGTGTAGTAAACAATCACCTGTATTTTTCATTACCGGTATACTAAACAATCATCTATATTTTGTCAGTTTACTTACAATTGCCTTAATTTTTCAGTATACTAAACAATCACCTAGGTATATTTTTTTAGTATGCTAAATAATCACCTATAGGTATTTTTTCAGTTTACTAAACAATCACGTATATTTTTTTAATATAGTAGACGTAACCACCCATATTTTTTCAGTATAGTAAACATTCTGCAACATTTGTGTCCCACAAACACCTACGCTCCCAGTACAATTCAATGAATTCCGAAAGCCCTTTATTATCCATTATCATAGAAGTAAAAAGTACATAGGAAACGGAAAAAGGAAGAGCGCGGCAAACAACATCAAGATCAATGTTTAAACTGAAGCAATCGGACGATCACCCCACTGACAGTCCGACTTCGTCGCAAGTTGGAAATCGGATCACCTTGTAGGCTGGTCTGGGACTCCGATTCGTCCGATCATCCAACTCGTCGTCCTTCAAACCCATTTACGCTTCTACATCGGACATCGAATTGGACGACAAATCAGACCGTGAATGGCTAGCTTTAGAAGAAACTGTAATTATTGAACAACAATGGCATTATAAAGCATTATTGAAGATCATTTATATTACTAACAGCCATAGCAACCAGAGAAGCTCATAACATTTTATAGTTATTCAACCTCACTTAAAAACATTTTGGAGTTGGGCATTAATACCAATTTCAACTATCGAGAATCACATAAACAATCTGCTTATCCAGGTTTAATAGTTAGGAGTACCTAAGTAAATAAAATTTCAATTATTCACATAACCAATCGACTCAGTAAAAAGTACAGTACATATTTTATTAACATTTAGGTTTGTTAATTTTTACAACCAACTTATTATTGTACACTAAATAATACAATAATTGATTCATCACGTTATTTTAGGATAAAAGTATTGGTTTTACTTTTCTAAAGCAAAGCATTGCTAAAGAACTGTAAAAGAAACTGATATTGCAAAATACACTGGGGATTATTTTGGCTATATTCTAATAGGTGTTAATAGTTTTAATTAACGTAAATTAAATGTAAAAAATCTAACTAAATATTTTTCGAACTTGAAGAGATGATTGAAAAAGAAACAATCTTTATGTATACAACCCACATAACCTCTAAGAACTATAGGGTTGATATAAACTAAATAGCGTATACCGGTTTACAAAAGTTTTCGTTTTTTCTCTATCGGGGTGGATTATGGTGATAAATATTATTTATTTTGTTATCCATTATAAAAACTAAATCTAATTTCTTACCAGCTAGGAATATCGTAATGGTTCGCCATATTATTTGTTGATTTTGTTTATCACATTTCACAATTCACATTCACCTACATCAACTCATCAACTGTTCAACCAGATCAACCGCCAGCAGTACCGAGCAGAGATAATAATACCAAGAGGGTATCGAGCTTGGTATTATTATCTCTGGTACCGAGCTACCAAGATTTATAGACAGTAATGGTTGCCTCATAGTCATGTAAACAAACTTGAACCCACCCCCCACACCATTCCCTGTCCAGTGACGTCAGGGTAGTACAAAATCGCCGCGCTGCCACGGGAGATGTATGTTTCGTCGTACAAGTCATCTAATTTTTTTTAAATAGATGTATTAAACTATTTTTTGGGCTTGCAGTTTTTTAAATGATACTTAAGTTACAGATTTCAACATTTGTAATTGTATGAAAATATCTTAACCATTTCAAAAACATTATGTTTATGCCATTAATAATAATAAAAGTATAATCATACCCACAAATTTTAATTTATATTTTTACTGACTAACATTTAAAATAAAATTCTATCATGGTAACACATTTTAAATCATATAACTAAAAAGCAGTAATTACAGGTATTTAATATTGTTTACAGAATAAAATGAGAAAAAAATGCAATCACTTTAGTACATTTTAATTTATAATAATAATAAAAATACATTCAAACAAATTGATTTATATTTTTTAAAAGACTAAAATGAGAAAATTTTTGCCGTGATTAATACATGGCAATTTGTAATAATAATAAACTCACCTATATATCCAACGATAATGTTTAATAATTTGTATACATTTAATGTAATGGCCTATGGCGTCAGTCTTTGAAACTTTTGAAGTTGGAGTTTTGCTTTAGATTTTTTTTGGCAAGTAAAACTTGCATGTTAATTTAAATACCTCATTCGAATAAATAATCTTTGTTTGATATAGCTCTGAAATACAGTTTTATATTTTCTTTCTTCAATTTCCATATGACGGATAATTTTGTTTGTCAACTGTTTTACAACTCCAGGTCCTTAACTTTGGGATTGGGAATTTTGTTTTTATCAGCATTATTTCAGTTCAGCTTTTAAATCTGGGATAAAATCGTCATCACCAAAGTCATCACAGAACATAATATTATGAAGGCTGAACTAGGATTAAATTTGTCTGCTCGTTTACAATTCTGTTTCCATTCTTTCTAATAAGTACATAGGCGTAACCAGAACGACCGTATGGAGGGGGTTACAACAATCGGGGTTCATAGAAAATTTGTAAAAATAAAGATGCAAAATAACACGTTTTAGGCTTCCCAAAAGTACTTTAAAATGAAATAGGTATGTATACTTTTCCACTTCTAATAATTGTGATTCAGGCCCATTTTAGAATAGCAACCATGACTCATCCCCTGCCAAATGTTTCCATGCGTGCACTGCCTCTAACCCCATAGGCCTGGAACGCACACGGCGTTTCTTTGTCGGCTGCGGATTGTCATAAAATTTAAAGTGTGCATGCGGTAAAATTTCCGACGCCGCGAAGTCTAAATTTCTTATTGGTGTAATGTCTCAAATCTCAGCAATAAAAAAACATTCATTTATAACAGTCTAGTATTATAGCCTAGAGAACCCTATGTCAATATATAAACAAACACCAGTAACAATCCCATGAAGAAATGAAAGTCAGATACTAAATTAGAAAACACTATATTTATTATTTATGTAAAATTTGTCAAAGACACTATGCAAGAACTCAAGACGGTTAAAAAACGTATTTAGTTAAGTTATGTCAGCCATATTTGTAGGCAATCAAAACATTGTAAACACGAGTCAAGTAAAAGACTAATAATGTACCATGTAATTAAAAATTATAAACAAAAACACGATAATCCAATGTATGGAAAGTATTCTAAATTTAACCCTAAGTCGGCCACGGTTAAAGCTAAAATTGGCCAGCCCGTTTTTAGCGTTTTGCAAGCATATTTTTAAAAATTCGCCAAAAATAGTAAATGAACCCCAATATAAATGTGTTCAATAGCTTTTTTGTAGAAGAAACTTCAAAGAATTCAAATATGTCACTAAAAATTAGTTTATTTTGAAATTGTAAAAGTTATTAGCTCAAGAAACAAAAAATGTTCAGTAACGAAAGGAAAAAGTTCAACTTTAGACCTACATAAAAAATAGTAAGCATGGAGTAAATAGTAAACAGTAAGCGTAAAAAAGTTTCGTAATTTAGTTCTAAATAGAACTGTATAAAAACATTTATCAATTTCAAATTTTTTATTTTGAAAAAAACAGTTTTTATGTTTCAAGTAGTACACAACTGGTACCTACCTAGGCCTAGATTGTAACGTCATTTACTAATATATGCTTTGACCAAAAATGAAATATTATTATAAGAAAGTGTAGAGGATAAATCAAAGAAAAGAACGGTGTACTTCTCTTTCCTTAGTTCACAAAAGTGTTTGAGTTACATTTATCTGAATAACAAAAAGACATCAGTCGAATAATAACTCCCGAGTCAACATGTGCATGTGGGTCGCGTCATTTGAATAGCGTGGGAACAAACGCCCTAGGCGATCTCACCACAACGTCACTTTCCACTGCTGTCTAGACAATCACAAAACCGGTTATATCTGGATTACTTGGCACCGTTCGAAACTACAGACTTTCCTCTACAAAATGGTGTCAATAAATCTGTCAAAAGATAAGGCGTAGCCTTTACAATATCTGTTGACAAAATGGCCTGTTTATTGGTTGAGAGACTGTCCAATCGCAAGGGTTTACAGTATCTCATGAATGCAACAGTAATTTTACAGTGACATCTGATTGGAAGACACCAACAGAAAGATGAAATCACGACGAATCCAACGATATCGTTAGAAATGCCAAAGAAACATTATTGTATTATTGTAGATGGTATTAAACGTTGCAGAAGTGGGAAATAACAGTACAATTGTATGCAGATTCGCGCGTGGAAACAGCTGTAGCCCGATATGCATATTTTAAAACGATGATTACGTGTGTAAATATACGTTTTACGAAAAAGTTGTAAATACAAAAATTGAAGTTTAATTCATTTCCTTTCCAATGGTGCCAGTTTTATTACGATTGGATAATTTTAAGTTTGTTAAAATTATCGTTTATGCAAATATATGCAAATGTCTCGCTATTGTCTAGATGGTTGCGTTTGCGCCGTGAAACATGGTGTCGTGGTGTCGTATGGCCGTTCCAGGGAGGAAATATTTATGAAATAATTTATAGTTAATTATGTACCGTAGATTATTATTACTATTAAAATATCCACAATAATTAGTTTAACATATGACACCAGTAGTACAACTTACACTAAAATTCAAAAGGAAGTAATTATTTGATCGGGTAAATTAAAAATTATTACAAGTAAATAAATTTTATACTTTAAACGCAAGAACAAATCAATTCCACAATTGTATTAATCGACAAAGAAATACTTTAGGTATATAAACCATCGAAAACTATTTAAAAGTGACAAAAGACGCCATATTATGAAAACAGCATTGATGTCAGAACGAGTAACTATGGCAACGGCAGAAAGGAATGTGTGACGTAACATCACGTGAACACTATCATCGAATTAAATGAATGAGCACATATTTCCGGATTCCAACAGAGGCGGAAGTAAAGGAACCAAGCTACATCCTTTGAAAGATAAGACAAATCAGTGTTAATTGAGAATTAAGCGTGGGTGGACGTAACTAATGTAATGAAGAAGTGACGCCGTTAATTATTTTGTAAAAGTGTATTCAAAAAGTGCAATAACTCAATATTTACCAATGTGTACCACCAAAACCGATAAGTATTAAAAGAACATTGATTAAATCAATACCTAAAGGAAATTTCTTAAAATAAAAACTTTACCTTTTTCTAATCCAATTCCTAATGACGCCATTTCTTAATTGTTAACTTCACGTTTGAAACTTATGAATGCGTATATGTTTGATTGGGATAATTACAACAGCACGAGTGCCCCTATCCCGAGATTAACTTTGAATTAAAATTAACCCTACAGTGGTGAGGTGAAACCAGAGGACGGGAGTGGTGAGGTTGGGTCTGACAGACCCATTTTGTAATAATGCAATTGTAATGGCTGTAAATAAAAGACTGTTCACAAGTAAGCTCAGAATACTTTAATATACATCATTTAATATATTTACATTGATAATATTTGTATATTTATAAAAAAAATATATATAATATTGTAATATTTGTTAGCTTTATATGAAACATTACTATATGTATGTATGGAAAAGGCTATAGGGCTTATATTTGTGATTATATAGGTTAGAGTCTTTAGACATTATATGTAAATACATGTATGCATCTATATATATATATATATATATATACATTTATGTTATATCGCATGTGTATTACATAACAAATCAAATAAACACTAATGAGATTTATAGGTTTGACATACTGTTGAAAAATAGCTCTATGTGTGAATTATAAAAAGTTGTTGGGCTACAAAAATTGGTTGAAACATAACAATTCTATCAAACAAATACTCTGTGTCTGACCTGAATGTCTAATTTTGAGCTTCAGCGCAATCTCTGCACAACATTGTAGCGTGAGCGAGACAAATCCAAGTGTGGCACTTCTGGCAATAGTACTGTGTTTTTCTATCCTTGCACGCGTGACATCTACCTCTTCTACCTGCTTCAGGGGCAATCCTTGGTGGGTCTTGAATACCAGCTAGTCGTTTGCAAAGTTGTCTTGTTTGTGTAGGAAGTCTTAAATTTGTTGCACGCTGTTCAATCATGGGCTTCACAAGTTCCAAAGCTAAGTTTTTCAAAAACTTTCTACGAGGCAATTTGGTTTGAATTTTTATAGTATGGAGCACGTGACTATTTATACCAGCCACATTGAGTAGATGGAAAAATATAGTTAGAGGCCAACGTCTACTGTTGCGCATTACATTATACTCGGTTCACATTTGATCAATGCTATCTACACCTCCCTTTGTATGATTATAAAAAGTTATAATCTCTGGTTTTCTCAAGTCACCAGTACTCTCATCAATTTTTGAGTCCAAATGCATGGTTGATATCAATACTACACACTTATTTCTTTTGGGTATGTAAGAAACAAGAGTTTTGTCTTTTTGAAAGGCAAACAAACTACTATTGACAGCCCTATGAGAGGTGCTGACAAAATCCACGGGAATAAACGGTTTATCTCTTCTTACAGTCCCCACAACAGTAAGTCTTTTTTGAGTTAGTGCTTCGACTAAGGCGTAGGTAACAAACCAATTATCAAGAGTAACATTTCGTCCAGAATTGTAAACAGGTTCACACATACGGAGCACAACATCTTTTGATGAATTATTAACCTCGTATGGACCATTTGGCTGAACCCCAACGTACACTTCCATGTTAGAGGTATAAAACAAATTAGAATCTACCATACTAAAAATTTTAAGGCCGTATTTGGCTGGTTTGTTTGGCATGTACATCCGGAATGGACAGCGGCCCCTGAAAGATACTAGTGTCTCATCAACAGTAACAAACATACCAACAGAAAAGTTAGCTTTGCAATTGTTTACAAAGCTATCAAAAAGTTCTCTGATCGGTGCAAGCCTGTCCACTGATTTCCTTTCCTCTCTAGTTTCAGCATTGTCAAATCGTAAGCTTCTACACAAAAAACGAAATCTTTGAAAACTCATTGTGGCCGGAAAAATTTCAACCCCAGTTCCATCTTTTTCCCATAGCTCTTCAACATTTAGCCTACCAGCATGTAACACTCCAGCAAGAAATAACAGACCAATAAAACTGTTCATTTCGATTTCGTTTGTAACCATAACTTTACTTTGATCAGCATAATTTTGAGATATATTCATAATATACTGATTTGTAAATGTAACAATACGTCTCATTATATTTTCATCCATAAAGAAAGACCAAAACTCATATTCAGTAGAAGCTTGATTGGCAGTTTGTGAAAGTGCTGGAATTCTAGCTCTAATAACATTACGACAAGGGGCTTGGCCAGGAGGAACTTCATTTACTTCCCATCTAGTTTTTTGTCTTTACCTAAGTAAAATTAAGTTGGAGTCGGGGGACGTATCTGTGGTAAAGCAATAGGTGGTTCTTCTTCGTCCTCACCTCCGCCTTCTGAATCAGTGTTGTGTTCACTAAATAAAAATTTCGGGATCAGAACCAACTTCTTCCTCCTCATCTGATAAAGGATTGTCTATTTCCTGTTCTAACATCAGACGAATAAGTTCATTATTACGTTCAAAGTTCCCAGCCATAATTAAACAATAAAAGTTCACTATAACGAAGAAAACACTCAAATCCGACACTCAAAAACACTATCACGCCAATGGTAACCTAGGGGCTAATAGACCCAAAACACAATAACACGAGTAATAACGTTGGGTCTAACAGACCCAGTCCGCACTTGTGTATTTATTGGGAATCAACTCGGAACTGGCAGCAATGGACGACAAGTGGAGTGGGTAGGGGGATGACCTTGAAGCTGTCAAAATTCACCAGCCGTCTGCAGTGATGCCAACCTAAAATAAAACATAAATAAAATATCCCTTGGGTCTACCAGACCCAACCTCACCACTGCAGGGTTAAATCAACTAAATAATTTATTATTGTGATAAAACAAACTTTATTTTATGAATTTAAAATTTTTTTTCTAGTTTGCAAAAAGGCAGGCTTGGAATCTATCCATGAAGCCTCGCACTACTCAATTTATGAATTTTAAATTGTTATACTGAACTGAGCTAAACCGGAAATAGACATTTTTGAAATAGATATTCCTCATTATAAATGAAACAAATCAAATTCTTTCCTTATGTCTTATATCAAACAAAATTATAAACCTTATGTATTAATAAATGAATGATTTAATTATATTAAACCAAAATTTTGTTAAATTATACTTGTACTTATTTCAAAGATAATATAATTGAGGCTGAACTTAGTAGGTTTCAATTGTATTACCTATAGGCTATTACAATAGAATTAAGATTAATATTATAAAATTGGCTCCACAACGTGTGGGCATTTAAATTTCAAAGAAATACCTATAAATTATAATAAAAGTATTATATTGGGATTCATTAAACTGAAGTGTCTAGTTCATCAATCACGAAGTGTGTTATGTAATATATTGTTTCTTTTAATGTTTTATTGACATGAACAGAGAGCAACTCTCGCTGTATTGTTAATTCGTCGCTGATTGAAAAGGAAGCAAATAAATATACGTATTTGGGTTCATCCAATCAATAAATAAAAGAAAAAAAGATTTTGGAGCATTCTACATTGTGTTTCCTGATTTCAGGAACTATACAAACAAATAATGTTCAATTATTTAAGAAAGTTGGTTTCTACACGAGGCTGAAGGATAGTATTCTACGAAAAAAATAATAAAATAAGGAAAATTGGCTTGCATTTGGTCACGTTCGCCACTGTTTCGGCGGAGACGATGGAAAATTCGTCGATTGCAGTGGCAGCGATCGGCTGCACGTGCACAGCTACCGTCAGCTGTAAATAAACCGATCGTTTATTTTTCCGACTAATATGAATGCTCTAATATTCTCCTTCGTACCATTGTTGATATGCCGGCGACGGCAAATAATCCGTGGCGGACAAAACTCCATGTGCTACCTCTAGAACATTATACTTTGATATACTATACTGCATCTATATAAAATTAAGTGCCAGTGAACAATTTGACCAAAGATAATGTTAGCAATATATTGATAATTTATTGTAGCTTGATATTTGCATAGGCGTTGAAAACAAGTTGCTCTTAAGAGCGTATTTTTATGTAAACAAAGTCCGAATTTTTTTACAATGTGGGGTATAACTCCCAAAACACCCCTGGTTACGCCTATGAATAAGTAAGATTCTTTGGAAACAACTTGCCTACGCCTACCTGTGAAAAGATATTATTTAGTTCTTCCTTCTTGTTTTGCTTTTCCTTAATAATAAACGCAAGTTGAAACCGCGCAAACAGAACCAGCTTTAGGTTTATATTTATAGATTGTGTAACCATAGTAAATATTTTTTCTATTTAAAACACTTTATATAATTAAAAAACGTTTAAGTTTAAACGAAAAACACAAGCCGTAAAGCATTCACAAATGAGTAACGCATATAAACGACAAAATCTTGATCATTGTATAATATTGTATTACAGACTACCTGTAGACTGTAAGTACCCCACTCCATTTTTTGATATTTTTTTAATGAGGCAACCTTTATTGTCTATAAACCTTGCCGAGCTCCCATAACAGACGGAGTTGCAGTCACAGACGTAATATCACAGTCTACAATTACAAAATTCGCATTCAGACTCGACTCTGGGCATGGGCAAATAGTACTGGGCATTGGCAGCTGCGGTTTACCACGGACACCGAGTCGTCGGCATTACCTGAAGCCGGAAGCTTGAAAGAAGAAGTACAATTCGCATTCGCATACGCATATTAATGTTGTCAATTAATTGAATAGAACAGAGATACAGTGATTCGTTCCGGATAGAATCAGATTTCTGAACCTATTCAATTTAAAATTAGGTATTAAAACATAAGTTCAAAAAGAACCTAGTCTTCTTTTTCTCAATCCTCATCCAATTTCAATAAAAAAGCTACTAAAACAAAGATAAGAGATATTTATAGTTTAATACTTTCTTCATCATTACTGGTAATCTATTATCCATTCCGATTATATATTTTAAATATTATAATTTTTATACATTCAAACATTACTAATAGGCTAAGAGGCAATAAATAACAACAACTATTTCATAATTAAGTGTATTCAAAAATTGAACAACATAAATATTTAATATATTAATACTATACTATGCTGCAGCGTTAATACAACACGTATGATTAATATCTAATATATATGTAATTATTAAAAGGAATGTTTGTTGTTAACAGCTTACCATATTTGTTTATTAACTTACTTATTATTAATAATAATTGGAATATTATCACTTTTAAAACTCAAAAACACGATTTAGACTCTCTTTATTATTTCTAATACAATTAATTTTGTTTAGTAATTTTACTCAATGTAAAAAAAATAAAGAAATTAAGGGAAAATGATATAATGTAATTTTTATATTTTTAAACAAACCTAACACTCAAAACCCTAGTAATTTCATCTGTGACTACAGCATGAGCAAAACTGAAATATTTTCAGAGTTTTTCTTTCTCTTTCACTTCATTGGGCGCTGTTGTCCTGCTTAGGCGGGATTTGAGCTCGATGGATGTAACCTAACCTAAAACTTGGTTTAGGTATTTAAAATTGTATTACGACGAGTGGTTTTTTATTGAGAGAATTATTCTCCGGAATTTTCTGCTCTAATATATTAAACATATAATCGTTGTAATGCAGACATTAAAGTGACGTTTCAGTCTTAAATCTCTCAGTCTAATTTAGCTTTGAGGTTGGCTGCATGGTGAATGTCATACATTCATATTATTAATCTGTTATATTTTGTAGGAATAAGCTTACCTTACTTAAAATTAGTGTAGGCCTATAGAATTCATAAATATTTATAAGTTGATTTTACACGTTAAGTTATTTTTCAGGATTATGGTTGAGTTAAATTAGCCTATAGAAAATAATTGGTCTTCCTAGGCCTATAGAAAATAGATTTTTCGTTGCTGGACTACTTTCTCAATATACCAATAAACTTAGTTAAGTTAGGCTACGATTTTCTGTTTAAGTCGCTCATATATCTTTCAGAGATTTTTATACTAAAAAGTTGAATTGTAGTCTTAGCATATGATGGTAGGGGCGCAAGTTTACTATTCGACCCTAGGCTAGCCTATGGCAACAGAAATGCAAGAATAATAATAAAAAAACGTAAAAGGTTCTAACCTATATAGTATTTAGTCACAGTATGTTTAAGAAATTACCTGTATTCAACATTTAACAGTAGAATGTAAAGCAATGTTGTTGTCTGCAAAAATATTAGGCTAGTGTCAAATAGTAAACTTACGCCATGGTAGGCTACAGTGAATATATTTATTTTGGTTGTCCATTTGAGATATACCCTGAAGTAGGCCATACAGAAGTAATTATAAAAATAGGCTACTGTACTAATGTTTAGTTGTATTTCTAATCATGTCAATACCCCTTGGTAAGGTTATAGCATTTTTCCAGTTCAAAGTATGCAAAAGCTTTTAATAATTAGGCTAGTAGCCTGTACTTTAGTGTTTAGTTGTATTACTAAGCATGCCAAGAATATAAAACAGCTGATATCATTTACTGGGTGTAATTTACTATACAACCCTCGGCTGATATTTTTGCAGTCGATGACCTTGTTTTACATTCTAATGTTGAATACAGGTAAACATACTGTCACTAAGGCTATGGACAACTGGTTGACGGTGGTGTGGCGGGGCATTTAATCAAATTGGAGCTATTAGCCATGAAGGATCGGTTGTATAACTAGTTGACGGCCGGTATTCGGACCTGCAACAGTCCTGTCAACCGTTTGGCCGCTATTAGCCGTAGACAATAGTGGCCTAAAGACTATAGGCCTAAGTTAGAACTTCATGCTATATTTTTTTAAATCTTGCATTTCTGTTGGCGTATGGTCATATTCACGCCATTTACTGTAATAATAATAAAGTATACCATAGCAAAAGTCTATAAAGGTATAAACACACTGTTGTCATATATGTTTAGTGTGATATCATGCCAAGAAGTACACTATCTTCACGAATCATCACCGTGAAACAACTCTCGCGGTCATTTCTTTGGTAGTCCTTGCCATATCAACTTGAAATAAAAAGCAAGTAAAATATAAATATAGTACTTTTATCTTTTTTTTATGTATAGGCCTAGTAATATATTATATAAATACCAAATGTGGATAGTATGTGAGCTCACAACTCCAGAAAGTGTGGGAGCCCAGATCTTAATCACGTGAGCTCACATATGAAGTCCGTGACGTGTTCTGACAACAATGTAATTCCAGTCCATTCAAAACAACATCCCACACTTTTATCAGGTGATATGAAATGACATGATACCGCGTGAGCTAAGACTTCGTAATTTTAAAAAGTAATAAAAAATATTGAACTAGTCTTATTTTTGGAGATAGCTTTTTAAGCCTTAGCCAAGATGGGTTTAGACCTGGTGTTATACCGAAAATTCTCTTAAATATTTTAGTAGTACATAATATCTTGAAATACACCAATAATTGGTAATTGATTTAAGTCACTTCAAAACTATCTTTGATATGAAAAACTACACGTTGGCGTGCCAAAGTGAAATATAATAATAAACAGTTTGACAATTAATAAAGAAATAACTTCAACAAAGATTACAAATGTAAAAGGTTAATTTTACTTGTTTCTTTTTTTAATATACAATTTATTTATTTTAACAGTTAAAAGACAATTATTTATTCATAAAGGCATCGTAAGTATGAAATATCAAAGTTTTATGCAAATATATCAGAAAGTTTCATACAATAAAGTTTATAGCACAATCGGCGAGACACAAGATTCTTAAACTCGGGAGGTTGGTGCCGACTCTTCCCAAATAACAATTGAAACAAGACATGAAATTAACTAAAATATGATAAATTGAAACGTTACTATATATACAAATGCAAAAGAAAAGTTAGAATGGTGAGTACAATTTGTTTATCAGTGTTCGTGTAGGTGTATGTGTGAAAGTGTAACATAGAAATCGTAAAGTTCAAGTTATGTACAGTTCAGAATTAAATATATTTATTTTATAGTTTTTCACAATCACTGAATCATGGGTAATAAGGTGATCAGCCTTTTACTGTAACAAGTTCGAATGTTTCTGGTAGTAGGTTAGGTCGTAATACGTGAAAAGATATAATTAATTATTAATGGAATAATCTCACCATAGTTCAGAGTCTTCTTTTATATAAAATCGAGTAGTTAAGATTTATAAAAATGGTACTGTATTGAATTGTCTTTATTAAAATTGACGTAGCACAAGTTCTGAATATATTAAGCTTGGATTTTGATCTCGAATTTTTCTCAAATCGCCAGCTAAGAGAAACACAACTGGCCTTTTCGGAATCTAACTCAACAATGCCTAACAATCAGTCCTTAGAGGTTCTCACAAGGTCTTCAGGAAATAGTTTGTAATGCCTTCTTCATTTTGATGTCTTCTTGGGATGGGGATGTGTGAATGTACATAGATGAAGTGAGCTATTTAAGTGTTATTTATGGTGTATGTTTTGATTTTAAGAACTTTAATGTATTTAGGGTAAGTGAAAATATTATAACACAATATAAAGATGTGATAAAATGAAATTAGTTTAATAAATTAAATAAAACACTCAAATAACTCCTTATTTACAATAGATATTTACTTTCTAAACTTTATACTAAGCGGTTGTATTATTACGGATTGAATTTCATTGAAAATCGTACGACCAATCACAGCGCAGTATGCAGTTAGTGGGATGGGCCTTGTGTATCCGTCCTTCTCGGTATGATGGAAAAACTCGATCATAGCTCGGGTTTTAAATTGCTCTTGACTTAACGGGTTTATTTTATATTGTCGACGAAAACTTTTCAGATGTAGAAATGTTGGTTCCTTCCATAGGCCTAATCTAATTTTCTATTTAAATGGTAGTTTGCTCGCAATTAAATTTATTCTGTCGTCTTCCGTTTGTTTATAAATCATTTTGGCATGTTGGATTCTCAATTTCAAGTACAGATTTTCGTCGAATGGTTTTATATTTGGTCGATATTTCAATTTACGTGGATAGATAGATTAATTTTGAAGCTTTTTGATATAGGAATTATAGGTCGAAAATGTCGGGAAGTATTTTTAAATAGCTGTAGTAGTGTCGAAAGTCGTGGTTGATTCTTTTCTAGGCGTTGTCATTAGTGTTGTGAATATTTTCCGCTAGGCGCCGCGCATGTCGTCATTTGTAGATGAATCACATTCTTTAGGTCTTCTCTCTCTCTCTTACTCGCTTCATAAATATATTTACATTACATTTCTATGATTCATAATTGGTTGAATATTTTGAATTGTTACAAATATCCCCTGTGTAATCTTTCCTGAAAAGATTTATTTAAATGTTTTCACGGAAACAAAGAAACTAACAATGAAAAATATTTACAGAATGAATTAAACTTATCGTCAGGTTTGAATGGTTCATTCAAACATCACTGTCTGTGTCCAATTGACCTAGATTATCGATCAGCTGTTTAGGCGTTGATTCATGCTTAATTCTCGGGTATTGTACTATATTTATATGGTTTGAGGGCGGTTACGTGGTAGGGTCCCTTAATGTTTAAATTATTTAGATTGCAAACGTAGTAGGTCGATTTACCAATTCGTTTATATATTTTGTAGGGTCCATGGAATAATTCGAATAGTTTATGGGTTTCTCCTTCAGCAGCGTTGGATAAGGGGAAATTTTTGATGAGTACCAAGTCATTAATTTCGAAAGATGTGGGAGTGAATTTAGGATTTTGTTTTGCAGCTCGTTTTTCTTGTTTAGATCGAATTCGTTGTTTGGCTAAAAATAATTTTGTATCAATAGGGACGTCATTTTTTAATTGGTTTGTTAGGTAAGGTTCCCAGAATCGTATATCTTTCTTTTCTAATTGTAGCTCGTTAGGTGTAAAACCAGTCGATTCGTTAGATACTTCATTAAGCATGGTATTTATATCAGATATATACTTGGCCCAATTTTTATGGTTTTTCGAACAGTATGTCCTTAAACATCTCTTGATCTCTCGGATCGGGCGTTCAGCCATGTTGGTTTTAGGGTGGTAGTAAGGGTTGAAAATAAGTTGAATTCCTAATTCTTCTAGGGTTTTGATCCAATTACGGCTTCGAAATTGCGTTCCGTTATCGCTTTGTAGACGTTTAGGGATACCGTATATGGGAAAATGTAACTCTATAAGTTTCCGTAAAATTGTTTTCGTGTTTGCACATCTTATTGGGTATAGCTTGACAAATTTTGTGAAGATGTCCAGTACGATAAAAATGTATTTAACTCGCCCGAGGCTTGTCGGTAAGGGGCCTATGATATCCACAGCGATCTGGTGGTTCTTTTCAGTGCATATAATGCCGGTTGCTACCCCTATTAAAGGGTGGGGGTTACTTTTACATTTTTGGCAGGGGTCACACGTGGAAAGTGTTGTTCGGATCCGTCGTCCCATATTTTTGAAAATAAAATTTTCTCGTAGTATATCAAAACATTTTTTGGCACCACAATGCAGGTAATATGTATGGCATTCCCATATTAGCCTATTTATTAGATTCTCGGGGATTATAATTAACCAATTTAGGTTCAATCGTTGATACAGAACGTTATCGTGTAGTTTGTAAGGTAGATTTTGATTTAATTGGTCGCCAATTTGTTCAGGTTGTTCTAAGTTGAAGATAATTTTAATTAAATTTGGATCAGCATGTTGATGGGTTGAAATATTTTGTAATTCGAGTAATAAATGAGGATCTTGTATTCTTTCGATATATGCCATGATTAGTTTGTGTTGGTCGTCGGACGAATTTGTAGCTGCGGTTTGAGGGATTCGACTTAAAGCATCGGCTGTACAATTTTCGCTACCCTTGCAATGTTGTATCTTAAAATTGTAGTCTTGTATTGCGAGAATCCATCGCGTTAAACGGGCACTTAGAAGTTTACAGGTTTTTAAGAAAGTGAGGGCGTGGTTGTCTGTGATAATGGTTAGATCGGTTCCATATGTAATATACCTAGTTTTTTGTAGACAATAAATAATAGCCAACAATTCTTTTTCGGTCGTGGTGTAACGTTGTTCAGTCGATTGTAGGGACCTGGATAGAAAAACTACAGCTTTTTTTTCTCCTTGGGTATTTATTTGATAGAGGTGGCCTCCTATGGCACAATCTGAAGCGTCGGTTTGTAAATAGAAAGGTTTTTTAGGGTCTGGATGATGCAAAGTTTGGGTGTTGAGAAAGAGTCTTTTTATTTTCGAAAAGGTTTCACTATCTGACAGTGTCCAATTGAATTTGACCCTTTTTGAGGTGAGCCGCAGAAGGGGTTGTATTGTTTCCGAAAATTTGTTTAGAAATTTATTGTAGTAATTTATGCATCCAAGGAATGATTTCAATTGTTTTCGAGTTCGTGGAGTTGGAAAATTTAGAATTGGTTTAATTTTATCGTCGTTCATTTGTAAGCCTGTAGAAGTGAGGGTATAACCGAGAAAAGGGACGGAACTTCGACAAAAGAGGGACTTAGAGAATTTGATAGTCATATTAGCGTCGGACAGTTTCTGAAAGATATATGACAGATGTGATAAGTGGCTTTCAAAATCGGGCGAGATGACACAAATGTCGTCGATGTAAATAATAGTAAAAGCCTCGACACTATCGTCGAAAACTTCATCGAGAGCTCGTACTAATGCCGCTTGCAACGTTGAGATTCCAAAGGGGGTGACAGTGTATTGGTAAGTGCGTCCTCTAAATTGAAAGGCAGTATACTTTCTCGATCCCTCCGCTAATGGGATTTGCCAGTATGAGGCCGTGAGGTCTATGGTGCTCAACCATTTACAATTCTTTCCTTTAGCTAGGAGTTCATTGATACTTCTATTCTGTTCGTAGTCGGGAACTGTGATTTCGTTCGCCCTCCTCGCGTCTAAGCATAAACGTATCTCGCCGTCTTTCTTTATAATGGGGATGATAGGGTTAACGAAATTACTATATGAAGGTTCGATAATATTCAAGCGTAGCATCCTGTTAATTTCCTTTGCTACAGCCTCTTGGTATATTAAAGGGACCGGGTAAGATTGTCCTTTGAAGGTTTTATCTTCTTTAATTTTAATTGTGTGCGTATATTTATTGCAAAGCCCTGGTGAATCCGAAAAAACATGTTTGTAATTTAATAATAATTTGGTTAAGTCTAATTTCTGTGTTGGTCCTAGATTTATATTCTCCTTTATTGTGGTGTCGATTGTTTGTTTGCTCAAAGTTGTTGTCTCACTCGCTGCGTTACACTCCTGATTATATCTGTTTAAATTTGTATCCTCTGTATATTCTATTATTATATTATTTCTACGTACGTTTTCTTTAGTAATGTAGCATAAAATTCCTTCTTGACTGACTTCTTCAAACTTCACGACGACTTGTTTATTATTTATTCTTAAATTCATTATGTTCGTATTGAAGTTTATTTCCGCCTCTGTAATACTTATCCAGTCCATTCCTAATATAAAATTTTTAATTAAATTTGGTACAATTAGAGTGTTTATCCATATTTCTTCTTGTTTGATTTGTATTCTGAGCATGATGATTCTTGATATTCGACGGGTTTTCGCTCCGACAGCAGTATGAATTTGAATGTTTGTTGTGGGTAACTCTTCATATTTTCCTATGGAGTCCTTATGGTCTAGAAACCATTGTTGAGAAACACACGATATGTTGGATCCTGTATCGATCAATGCAAATGTTTTTTGTTCGCCGATTTTTATTTCGATTTCTGGGCACTTAACATAATTGGTATTTAATTTGGAAGTTGGTTCTAAATTATCTTCTTCTAATAAAAATTTTTGATCGCAGTACATATTACTAATGATGATAGGTTTGTCGGAAACGTGATTCGTGCTTTTGGTTATTTGGATAGGCCAATTAACTCCGATATGTTTGTTTGGCACAGGGGCAATGTCGTTCTGGGGGCCTGGGACATCTTCTGTGCTCTTTAGTTTTTTGGAGACGACGTAGTAGAGGAACAAGTGACAAGTTGGTCGGGCTCGTTTACTCGTTCGGCGACGGCATGACAAACGTTAACTTGTTCTGGTGTGGGGTAATTTTGCGGTCTGGGTCCAGTAACAGGGTTGAAAGCGGGTCTCGAAAAATTGGGATATCGGTTACTCTGAGTTGGGAAAGATGGGTTTCGATATTGGGGTTGAGGAGGGGGTGAAAATTGTCCGGGAGGGTTGCGAAAATTTCTATTTTGATTTTGGGGTCTGAAATTGGGTTGTGGGGATGAATTAGGCCTTCGTTGATTTTGAAAATACGAGGGTGGGGTAAATTGGAAATTTGTGTTTGGTCCGAAGCATTGCTCGCGAATTTGAGGCGGATTTCGTCGTAGTGGGGGTGATGTAGGACGTTGTTCGCGGCGGTTTCTAACTTGTATATCCTTAATGTCCTCTCTTTGTAGGAGTAAAACAAAGTCCATGATACCGTCGATACGCTGGACTCTCCTGGCGTCCTGGATCAGGTCTTCAAAATGTTCGGCGAGACAGGAGATAATTTCCGCTTCTGTTAAGGGTGGGTTCATGGCTTTAAGGGTGATTACCCGTTCCGTGAAATATTCAGCGCGGCTTAATTTTCCATTGGGTCTATATTTCTCGACTTCCATCCTTTGTTTGATGCCCCGTTGGATTTCTCTGCTCCAGTACTTTTGTTCAAATTGTTCTTGGAAGTCTTCCCAACATTGAAGGTCTCCTTTTATGAGGCTGAACCATCGGGCAGCATGTCCTTCCAGACAGAGTTCTAAATCATCGATCAAATTAGTGCTGGGGTTGGCGTCGTTTCTAAGCGCTACTCTTCGTTCGTGGAACTTCCGGATCTTGCGGAGTATTTCGGTTGGATTGTGTTCCCTTCCGCTGAAGTTGGGGACGCTCTGATCGGTGGTCAAATCCAGCTGCCTCCCACAGATGACATTGATTTGTTTTGGTGATAGCGTCTGGTTGTTCTTGACTTCTTTCTCTAGATGTTCGACACGCTCGTGTTGGTTGGTAACGAGTTGGCCTAACCGGTCTATGCGTTGGCTGCATTCAAGTTCAATACGTTGGCTTCGGCATTTCTCCTCGGCGAGTGTGGTGGTTAGTACGCTGCAGTTCTCTTCTACTAGGAGCCGGCACTCTTCCTTGGTCTGTTCCTGCACCTCTGAGACATGTCGCTTCAACTGTTCGGTCTGCCTCTCCATCTGTATCGTAATCTCGGCATTGGTTTCTTGTGGAGTAGCAGTGAACTCTTCCCGCATGTCACGGCACTGGGCTCCAACCTTTTCTGATATTTGTTCTTGGACCAATTGGTTATTTTGTGCCATTTGCAGAGCTAACTCCTCTTTCGTTTGACGTATTTTCGTGTCCATGGAATCGAATTGTTGATTGAGACATTGTAATTGTTGTTGTTGTTCGTCGAATCGTTTGTTGATTGAAGATAGTTGTTCGTCGGACCGTTTGTGGAATGAAGATAGTTGTTTGTCGGACCGTTGTTGTTGTTCGTCGAATCGTTTGTTGAAACGTTGTAATTGTTCGTCGAATCGTTGGTTAAGTTTTAAGAAAAAATCTTCTAGTGTGAGCGGTGGTGTTTGGTTTGAGGACGTAGTTGTATCGTCACAATTATTTAAGTTTATTGGCTCCGGACTTGCCCTATTACTGAAATATACCGGCTCATCATCGCCTATAAGATCGCCTAATAAAATATCTTCTTCCCTTAAATGCCGCTCCCTATCTGACACGTCTTCTGTCCGGCGGATGTTGATATCGGGAGCCTGCGACCCTTCCATCGTTTCGCCTACAATGTCGTTGGATTGTTCTCCGATCACGTCTTCTGTACGTCGGGACGAATAAAAATCAGGCAAGCCCTGGGATTCGCGAGCCCTTTGAGTTAGAATTATATTGGGTCTTAAGTCGTGGGTTGGTTGTTTGTCCATGACGATTTATCAAACCATAAAATTATTTAACTTAAACTAACACAATATTTATAAATTATTATTCTTAAATCTAATTAAAATGAAGGAGTTATTTAGGTGTGCTTTGGGAAAAGCCGTCACGTTCGGGCGCCAAATGAAATACACCAATAA
>JAGFPH010008071.1:17258-29574 GCA_018207615.1 Philaenus spumarius | reverse complement strand
TGGTAATTGATTTAAGTCACTTCAAAACTATCTTTGATATGAAAAACTACACGTTGGCGTGCCAAAGTGAAATATAATAATAAACAGTTTGACAATTAATAAAGAAATAACTTCAACAAAGATTACAAATGTAAAAGGTTAATTTTACTTGTTTCTTTTTTTAATATACAATTTATTTATTTTAACAGTTAAAAGACAATTATTTATTCATAAAGGCATCGTAAGTATGAAATATCAAAGTTTTATGCAAATATATCAGAAAGTTTCATACAATAAAGTTTATAGCACAATCGGCGAGACACAAGATTCTTAAACTCGGGAGGTTGGTGCCGACTCTTCCCAAATAACAATTGAAACAAGACATGAAATTAACTAAAATATGATAAATTGAAACGTTACTATATATACAAATGCAAAAGAAAAGTTAGAATGGTGAGTACAATTTGTTTATCAGTGTTCGTGTAGGTGTATGTGTGAAAGTGTAACATAGAAATCGTAAAGTTCAAGTTATGTACAGTTCAGAATTAAATATATTTATTTTATAGTTTTTCACAATCACTGAATCATGGGTAATAAGGTGATCAGCCTTTTACTGTAACAAGTTCGAATGTTTCTGGTAGTAGGTTAGGTCGTAATACGTGAAAAGATATAATTAATTATTAATGGAATAATCTCACCATAGTTCAGAGTCTTCTTTTATATAAAATCGAGTAGTTAAGATTTATAAAAATGGTACTGTATTGAATTGTCTTTATTAAAATTGACGTAGCACAAGTTCTGAATATATTAAGCTTGGATTTTGATCTCGAATTTTTCTCAAATCGCCAGCTAAGAGAAACACAACTGGCCTTTTCGGAATCTAACTCAACAATGCCTAACAATCAGTCCTTAGAGGTTCTCACAAGGTCTTCAGGAAATAGTTTGTAATGCCTTCTTCATTTTGATGTCTTCTTGGGATGGGGATGTGTGAATGTACATAGATGAAGTGAGCTATTTAAGTGTTATTTATGGTGTATGTTTTGATTTTAAGAACTTTAATGTATTTAGGGTAAGTGAAAATATTATAACACAATATAAAGATGTGATAAAATGAAATTAGTTTAATAAATTAAATAAAACACTCAAATAACTCCTTATTTACAATAGATATTTACTTTCTAAACTTTATACTAAGCGGTTGTATTATTACGGATTGAATTTCATTGAAAATCGTACGACCAATCACAGCGCAGTATGTAGTTAGTGGGATGGGCCTTGTGTATCCGTCCTTCTCGGTATGATGGAAAAACTCGATCATAGCTCGGGTTTTAAATTGCTCTTGACTTAACGGGTTTATTTTATATTGTCGACGAAAACTTTTCAGATGTAGAAATGTTGGTTCCTTCCATAGGCCTAATCTAATTTTCTATTTAAATGGTAGTTTGCTCGCAATTAAATTTATTCTGTCGTCTTCCGTTTGTTTATAAATCATTTTGGCATGTTGGATTCTCAATTTCAAGTACAGATTTTCGTCGAATGGTTTTATATTTGGTCGATATTTCAATTTACGTGGATAGATAGATTAATTTTGAAGCTTTTTGATATAGGAATTATAGGTCGAAAATGTCGGGAAGTATTTTTAAATAGCTGTAGTAGTGTCGAAAGTCGTGGTTGATTCTTTTCTAGGCGTTGTCATTAGTGTTGTGAATATTTTCCGCTAGGCGCCGCGCATGTCGTCATTTGTAGATGAATCACATTCTTTAGGTCTTCTCTCTCTCTCTTACTCGCTTCATAAATATATTTACATTACATTTCTATGATTCATAATTGGTTGAATATTTTGAATTGTTACAATCTTCATCTTTAAACAGTGGATTGAATTTTTGCGGAGGAGTATATTTATTGTTCTGTTTTTATTGGATATCCAGAAGGCATTTGATGTGGTAGGTAATTCTATTTTGTCAATATTACAGTAAAATAATACTTATAACAATAATTCTTCACTTGACTGTATATTATGATTTGAGCTTTCTGTAAACATTGGCAAATCCTTTGGGTTATTATATTTTTGTTTAATCGTCTTAAGTGGCAGACTGCTCAATTGAAATCGAATATTTCACCCGCTAAATATTATCAAATCTCAATAAAACAAAAACCATTGGAAAGAAAATGTTTTAAACTTCAATTTTTGTATTTACAAATTTTTTCTAAAAAGTATATTTACATATGTAATCATCGTAAAAAATTGTAGTTGCCTAAATCAATATTTTTTTTTTGGTTTAACGTCCTGCTGTTTTGCATTTAAGGCTAATGAAGACGGGACCTACAGTTTTACGTGGAATCCGAACCACAGCCAACGATGTCTGTTAAGAAACCATTTAGAAAATTATTCGGGGTCAATGGGAATTGAACCCGGAACTTTTCCATTGATGGTTGCCATGACGATTGATAAAGCATTGACGCCTTAACAATCACGGCCACCGTGGCTCTTAAATCAATATTGATGCCGCGCTAGAAAGCATAAGGAAATGACTCAAACTCGTCACTTTTTAAAGGCACATAATCGTTAGACAGACCTTGTTTTGAGAAGAAGATAAGAACATCACTGGATTTGTCAAGATTTCAACTTTCTACCACGATCTAATCATTCTCTACTCTTACAGTTTCTTAGATATGAATTTGTAAACCCTTGCCATTGGACAGTTTTCAAAAAATGAGAAAGCACATTTTGCAATCGATGTGTATCTATTACAAATCTATATGCAGTATTCGTATAATAGTTTTTATATCGATTTGAAGTGCAAGTTCTATATTTTAGTTTAATATGAGTAAAATCTGGTTTATTGTTCCGAACTATTCGTGTATTTCCATGAAATATGTACATTTTCAACGACCTAGGCGCGTTAGCCGTTACCTTTTCATGTCTGGCTGAAACTATATACTATAAGTTTGTGAGAATTTTGTTTAGTTGTTGTAATTTAGTGGAATAAATATTAGAATACATATATTTAAAATTTTCAAGTATAGTACAACCTTGTTAAATCAAATCAGCCGGAACCACCGCCAATCCAACGTAACGAAAACCGTGTTAGCCGGAGAAAGAGCATAAAACATCAAAAAATGAAAATACACTGAATACTTACAATATTTTCCTTTATTACGGAGAAAAACACTATTAAAATATTAACTGGTCACAATAAAACGAAAAACACTTCTGTGGACTGTCTACTTTTTGTGGAAAAAGCTTGTAAGTTTCTGTTGCGTCAACTTCGAGTAACGTTTACGTGCCGCACGGCAAACAAACTCGGCGGAAACACGATCTCCGAGCAGTACGCTATGATTATGCGCTCGTATAAAGCAATAGCGCTACCAAAATGCATATTTTTATTTATTGCAAACCGGTCCGGGTTACCCGGAGATCCGACTTAAAGGGGTCCGACAACGATGTTGTACTGTATTCAGTTCAATTCTATGATTCTCTACAATTTGTTATAATAAAACTTTATTTTTGGTAAGGCATATAATCCTTAATTCCTATTCAAAATGGGTGATCGTGAAATAGTATAAAAAGACGTTTTCAAGCCCTGTATTCCAAAAAATTATTTTACCCTAATTAAAATATATAATTATTTATATTATTATTATTTATATTTTAAATATAATCTTTTTTGTTTGTTAGAAACAGCACATGGTTTTCAATACCCTAATAGTTTCTTTTTATTATAGGCTATAAAATATTAAAAACATTCAAATGGTTGAAAAACAAAAAAGTTAGGCCTATTCAAAATCAAAAAACGATAAAAAAATTTTTAGTTTAAAAGTAAATAAATGTGCGAGGAAAATGTTCCCCCCCCAAATCATAAATTTTAGTTCTTCTAAACAGTATAAAAATTAAATCATAAAAATACAAAAACATATGTTTATTTCTTTCTCACTGAACTAAGTAAGTTACAGCGAAAGTATAGTGATCGCAAAAAAATCGATGTTGAGATTTTTGTGGATATATCCGTTTTGGGACCCAGTTTTTTCCACTTTTGATGTCAATGGTCACACTGTCTTTTAGGATCCTGTATGTGCTTAACGTGTTGGTGGAATTAAACAAGAAAAATGGATTAAGGCAAAATTATGGAAGCAGATTTTTTTTTGTACATCACTGAAAGTGGAGACTTAGTCATTATTATTTGTTTTCAAGTTTTATTCTATCAACATTTTTAAACTTTTCTCAAATACCAAAATCTAGCAAACCAAAACCAAAGATGTGCCATCTGTCAATTATTTAAAAAATATAATTAACCTTTTTAGATATTTTTTCATTAATATTGTATAGGCTTTCCTACACGATTTTGCATTAACACTTAATTAGGAGCCTATATTTAATATTTTCATATGTTTAGTTTTTGTAGGCGTATTTTATATAGTTCTGTGCCTAAGCATTTTGGGTGGAGGGGGCTTGGTGAGAATTTAGTTTATTGTTATTTTGTGAGGTTTTAATTGTACCAAGTTTACCATATTGTGTCCTCCATTTTTCAGATCATTTATACACAATTTTTGTTGTTACAGTTTATTTGTTTGATTATCATTCTTATTCGAATGACCTCTCTGTTCATTATTAAATGTTAATGTGTTCCTATTAGAATTTGGATTATATCCAATCTCATTTTGTCTTAAATTTCCAGTGTATTCATTTAGCTTAATGTACATTAGTTCTTCTGTAGTTATTCAAAGTTTATCTCCTTTTCTTGTTATTTAAAAAAATCATTTATTAATTGATATTCCTTTCTTTTATATACAATACATTCTTTTTCTCAATATCTTCTGCATTAAATAACTTTTGCATTTCACTGCCTATCCTTTGCACATTTCTTATTAAGTAAATAATGAGCTGGACTTGTGAGAACAATATAGATGAAATAAAACAATAACACACAATCTCACAACAAACACGTTTAATAAATCAAACGCGTTTAATTTATTAAACTTGTTTGTTGTGAGATTGTGTGTTATTGTTTTATTTCATCTACATTTCTTATTGTTCTTATATCCTCTTTGTAGGCCCTAATGCCTACTGAAGGTTATCGCCTACTTAGGAGCGCAGAACCGCACCTTGCGGGTTGCGGCAACCAACTGAAGTGGTTTTCCATTCTTGTATTTTTAGATATTTAATGATTTTTATGCCACACGTGAGCCAAATGTAGGCCTATATTGATTCTATTACGGTATGTATCAATATTTTTCTATTCATTTTTACCTTACTTGTCAAATTATAAAAATATGTTTTTATTTTTAAAAAAACTTACAACAGCAGTGTAGAATTAACAAATATGACTTTATTTATAAATTGCATGAAAATCTTAATCTCAGGGCTATCAGTTTGTGGCAGTTATGAATACATACAATTTATAAATATAGATATATTATAGCTAATTAGGACTTCTACTAGTAATAGTCCTAGGGCCCAGGCCTTTAAAAGTTTATGATTACCTAACTCTTGAGACTTCGTATATCTCTTATTTAAGTCGAGTCGGACAACATTTTTATTTGCAACAATTCTCGGTAGCGGGGCGTTTTCCTTTGAGAACCCGCCAAAGTCATTGATTTGATGCGGTAAAAAATTTATAACCTAAACAATAATCTTTCTTTTAATCGATAATTTGTTTTGTGTAGAAAGCGAAAAACATTTTGTCGGACAAATATGATTGGTCATTACTGCACGTCCGACACCCCGAACATGGCAAAGTTATGACGTCATAAAATTTAGTACCTAACAGCTGATTTTTTCAGAATCGTTTATAAAATATATATATAACTAAGTGGTAACCTTGTCCGACAAAGTTTTTGGGGCATTCTTGTTGTCGGACACCTTAAAGTTAAGGGTTTTATGCAACCCCTATATTTATGACCTTTTGTCGGACAAAAATAGGGTATGTAAAGTGTCGTATTTTGTGATCAGTGATTCATTTGTCCAACAAAAAAATTGGGGCAGATAATTAGTCCGACAAAAAAAGTGAAATTTTTAAATAATTTTATGAAAATTGTAAACGGGAGGCGCAGTTTAATTCAAACGCCTTTTTCTCAGTTAGTTATGTAGTATTAAAGCTGAAAATTTATTGAAATATTCGTCACAACATTTAGAAGGGCATAACAAACCCGTTTGCGAAATCTGTCCTCTGCGTTGAATTTTAGGGAAAATAGTTCTTTATCAAATTTTATAGAGTCTGAAAATTTTCAATCTTGTGAAATATTTTTTAATTTTATTAAAAACGCTTCATCGCGATCTTTATAATACTACTAAGATTTAAAAACTAAACTTTCATCTTAACTAAAAGAGAAATAACTCTAAAAATGTTTCAACGCACCATCCCCTTATGTGCGTTCATTATTACAATGTTCAGTACATAATCAATAAAAATGTATGGTCAGCGTTATGATATAATATATAATGTTATCGGATCATTCAGTGATTAAATGAGAAAAAAAACCTTTGGAATTTCTACTACATGAGATAGTCATGGAAATTTTAGTCAAATTTACCAAATATTTTAATTAAAAATACTAAGTGTTTTTAATTTAATTAAATTAACCCTTGCTGAGGAAGTGTGTAAGCGGAAAATTTAAAATAATAATAAATGCTAAGTGGTTAATAATAATTATATATTTCATCCTGCTTTATAATTATTAGTTTTCGTCAGATTCTACAGATTCAATATTCTCATTTTCAGTCTCTGAAACAATTTGCTCCCAATCATCTTCCTCATTATCGTTACAGTAGTGGAATCTGTAAAGTAATTTTAATGTTTTACTATACAACAAAGTGATATACTTAATGCAAAAGTTAATTCTTTTTTCTCACTAGAAGTTTCAACACTAAAAAATTAAAAATCCATTTTAAAATAAATTATTTTTACACCGAGAAAAATATAAATAATGTAATATAACATTAAATTTTAGTTTCAAATCATAAATCTTGAATTGTAAAATATCAGAAATTAAACTTTTTTGTTTTAAGTGGGACTATATATAGTTTCTGTAAAAAAACAAGTGATATTTTAAAATATATATTACCTGAAACAGTTGTCGATAACTGTTTGAACGTGGGACTTTGTGGTCCATCGTACCAGTAGTACTCGAAGGTATTATCAATGTTCATCCAGCCACAATCTTCGGGACTGAAATCAGTCGGTGCTCTCATAATATGAACATTACACCAAATGCTACTTTACTTGTTGTAACAGCTCCTGTTTTGTCAGTGGCAAGCTTGAGGCATCGAAACCACTAATATTTTTTTTGAATACATCATCATTTTCGTTCTTGTGTTTGTATTTCTTTTCGAACATTTCGAATCTTCCGTTATCAATGTCATTTTTTGTGTTTAAGGAATATATTTTGCAGGTATATTCTTCAATGATTTTGAAAATACTATTGGATGTACCTAGTTAAAGAGTTAGGCTCAATCTTTAATTATTTTACAAAACCTTGTTGGAAAGATACATTTTGTTTAAGTATAGGCCTACTAAACGGTCTTTTTTCCCTTTTTTGAAAAATGCTGGATTATAATAATTCCAAGTACAAATATGCGCAACAGTAAGTGCTTGTGACAGTTGCTCTCCTAGGTTCTCGTATATTCGATTTACGTACAACAAGTATTCAGTTTTTTTTTTTGCTGCACTCATATTGATTACAATTTGGACTTCTGCTTTTAGAAATTTCATATTTGAAAGCATTATGATGGGAATGTCAGAGTCAACTACCATGATTATGATTGAACTACCCGTTGTGGTTTCAAATCCAATGCAATCAAGCTAAGGGGACAAAATTATGCTCAAAAAGTGGCAAAATACAATAAATTTTCCAAGTAAACATTAAAAAAAAAATGAATTTTGTGTTAATATAATACAAAATGGTTTTCAGAATATAGGGTTTTGGCTCACTGATTCAAGTTTGTCATGAAAAAGTACGCAGATTCTCAAAAAATTTATATACAAATGTAAATATTATGACTGAATTTATCATAATATAATTATTGAATAATCGCAATTAATGTAAAATGAATATTTTAAGATTTTACTATTTAAATTTTATTGATTTATTTATGTTACTTTAAAAAATGCAATATATTCGTACAGGACCGAACAATAACCCTTACTAATCGGAAATCGGTTTGATACAGTGCTCCACTGCATTAATCTATGTGATTTAATGCAGTCGTCCAGGCAGGTGAATAACTTTTTAAAGCTCCCCTGATTATGTTTGGCGTAAATATGTACTACGAGATAATGAATGATAGTATCTGCATTTTAAGAATACAACGTTTGCTATTAACAAATACAATTTAAAATGTCAATATTTTGACATTTTCTTTAATTCATTTTCTTTTACAATTTCTTTATAAGATATGTCCTACTCATCAAAATGTAAACTGCTCTTGAAAAATGTTTGTTTGAAATTGTCATTTTAACGCGAAAAGAGCGGATTAGATTTTCACGTATGGGGAGAGACAATGGACTATATCAACATCTGACCACCTGCCTCTTTCTTTCTCCTTTCAAGTCAACTATGTGATAATATTACTGTAACCAATGCTTTCCGGATGAAACATTTATTTTAGGCAAACATATTTTGTAGAGACCTTTTTTAGATTTCGACGAGTAGGATATTCTTTATATAAAACTTCATTCCTTATCAATCATATTTTGGATATATAAACGTGTTAAATCTGAAAACATTTATAGAAAGAAAACGTTATGCACAACCTCCCCAACTAATATCTAGATATTTTCATTCTGCATCTCTTAAACTACAGTTTGTAAGCAACAAACTTCCGGGGGAGCTCTCATAAGTTCACCTGCCTGGGCGGCAGGACTAATTTGTTACGTTTCCAAAATTCGATGATTTACTAAACCTTAATTTATACTGTAGTTATAATAATCTTGAATTTTTAGAAAAAATAACTAGAGTAAATTATTTAAATATTTTAAAGTGAAATATAATAACTCGATAATACATGAGTATCGAAGGTTTTTAAAATTGAGGCAATACAACTTGATTGTATTTATGCTTATGGTACGGTACTTGCGAGCTCTTAGAAATTCGTTGCACAAAAGCCACATTTCACGAGAAAAAGCTTTAACTTCTTCCCCTTTTTTGTCTAAATGGAGGATTGGAATCACTCAAATAGCGACACAAAAAACAATCCATTTTACAAAATTTTTAGAGCATAAACCCGATGCTTGAAAGCTAGTAACTTTGATAAAGTACTAATTTTCTTAGGTTTAACCACGAGCTGCATTCATTTCATTGGAACTTCGAATAGAAAAATAACGGAATTTTACAAGCTTACTAAAACGCTTTCACTTATTGAGAGTGGGGATGTTTTTGGAACAAAGTACAAAAAGGCACATAATATACCTGGCCTATGGTATGTACAAGGTAACAATATCATTAAATATTTATGGCATACGATTCGAATGGATTACTAGTTTGAGTTTCTAAACAATAAATGGTACTTAATATTGAGATTACAAAGTTTATATTCTTTCATTTAAAAACGAAGTATTCATTTATACCATCCTGATGCATAAATTATTACAATGTGTTTATAACAATACTGTACTAGATAATTATAAGCTTACATAAATGTAACTCTATTAAATTGATATGTATAATATAATATATTAATATAATATATATAATATAGTATAATAATTACTAAATATTTGTTCATTATATATATATATAAATAAATTTTGTCAGTTTCTACATAATAACTTTTTTGGTCAAATATCCATATAATATTGCAGTTTTGATTTTGTAGAACTACTTAATGTATGCTACTTTTAATATATTCTAAATTAGTATTTTTTCCCCGAAAATCTCCAATATTATTGTCGGACAGATGGTACAATGTGTTTGAAATATTATTACAAAAAAGATAAAATAAAAATTTTATGTTAGGTCATAAATATAGGAGTTGCATAAAACCCTTAACTTTAAGGTGTCCGACAACAAGAATGCCCCAAAAACTTTCTCGGACAAGGTTACCACTTAGTTATATATATATTTTATAAACTATTCTGAAAAAATCAGTGGTTAGGTACTAAATTTTATGACGTCATAACTTTGCCATGTTCGGGGTGTCGGACGCGCAGTAATGACCAATCATATTTGTCCGACAAAATGTTTTTCGCTTTCTACACAAAACAAACTATCGATTAAAAGAAAGATTATTGTTTAGGTTATAAATTTTTTTACTGCATCAAATCAATGACTTTGGCGGGTTCTCAAAGGAAAACGCCCCGCTACCGAGAATTGTTGCAAATAAAAATGTTGTCCGACTCGACTTAAATAAGAGATATACCTTACGAAGTCTCAAGAGTTAGGTAATCATAAACTTTTAAAGGCCCTAGGACTATAATTAAATAATTTAAATCCTAAGAAAGGTATCTCTAGTCTACAAAACAATTACTTTTCTAATTTCACTGTAACCCTTTCTACAAATTTCTAAATGTTGCTAGAACTCACTTGATATACTTTTTATATCATCCACGATCATATTGTATTTTGCTAATTCCTCATCTATTATTTGGCCAAAATGCTAAAGAGCTGTGTATTTTCTTAAATTTGCTCCAACTCTTGCCAAAAACTACTAGCAAAATCTTTTGTACAATATTTGATTTTTTTATCTTTATTTAAAATTTTGTTGATACTGTACCTCTATTACTTTTAAAATCTTGTACAATTATCATTTAATAATCTTGCATCTAAGCACACCGCAGTCTGATTTCATTTGATCTTTTTACTACTGGTACAATTAATTATTGGATTAAAGGGACCATATCTTGATATTTTGTTGGTATCAGGTAATTTCGTTCTAAAAATGGTTTATTATCAAATACTTTAATCTCGTGCTGATATTTATTGTACCTTCCAGGCTGTTCTAAAAATGATGTGCTTATATTTTATTTAAATAATAAATAATATTGTTTTATATACCTACGTCACATTTTTGATCAGTGTGTAATATCTTTGATTATGGAGACCTTCAATGGTGAAGTTAAGTCACTAAACGTTTTGATGACTCTTCAAAAACCCACAACTAGAAAATCTGGTTTCTTTTTTTCTTTTTAAATTGCTATTAAACTGTACATAGTTAAAAATCATTAATTATAGTTGTGAACCAATACTAACAATTAAGGCGTCTTTCAATTTGTAATAAAACATAAATTAAAACTGAACAATTTGGAGTTTTTCTAGTCCCTAGTTTTAATGGAATTTTCCTATGAAATTGTTAAATGGCCGCCATTTTGATATTTATTAACCAATTTTTGCAATTAAAGTGTCATTCGATTTGAAATGAAAAGGGCTTCAAATTTAGTGTCTAGTACAATTTTGTTTTAGAAGCTGGTTTTCATGGAATTTCACTTTAAAAATTTGAAATGGCCGCCATTTTTAAATTTGACGAGAGTGTTCAAAGATATTTTTGGAAAATGTTTATAGCTATAGAGTTAAAATGTATACCAAGTTTTATAAAAATATCTCCAAGAGCTTTTGAGTTATTAATTTTTTTTATATAGCCTACAAAATGGCGGATTACGGCTAAACTAAGCCGAAATCCAAAATTTTATACCACATTTTCCACTTATTTTGGCATGTAGAATCTGAATCTGCATAGCCCGCTACAAAAATAACTAAAAAATTGTTAAATTTTAAATAATTATGGTTTTAGGGTAATTTTGGTTGTTGTAGACAATTACTAAGAAATTATGTTTTTAGTTTTTTGTCGATAACTCAGTTATCCTTTGACCTACTGAAACTACAAAAAAACAAAAAACATTTTGTCTGTCGTTAAAAAAGGAAAATATTTTGTCTCTTGCGCATTTTTTTGTAAAGTTAACGGACTTTCAAGATATTCCACGTTAAAAGTTTGTAACGGCCGCAATTTTGAAAAATAAATTTTATACTTTATGTTTGATACACTTGTTAATCGTAACATATAAAATGCTTAATCCAAATTTTAACTTGATATCTTATCTTTTTCCAGAGTTACAGCATAGATCATGAATAATAAAATAGATCATGCATGCATATGGAGGCTGTGTGCCGGAAAAAAGGTTGTCGGGAAAATAGTGCATGATCGCGCCGCTAGGGAGAAATCTACACCCCTAAAACATTACGAAATAATTATTATACTTCCCATAAAGCTAGAGAACAGGAAATTGGTACATTATTTTTTGCAATACATTTATACAATGTAAACCATATTTCCTTTCATTCACATGCTTCTTAGGGGTGAAAATGAGATAACAACCCCTAAAACAATACAAATTAATTATTATACTTC
>JAGFPH010008071.1:497-12153 GCA_018207615.1 Philaenus spumarius | reverse complement strand
GTAAAATTATTAACTTGTGTTCTTACTGAGCTAAAATTAAAAATAAATTACTGGAAGTATAAAGTAAAGTTTTTTGTCAGAATAGTCAGTGAACTGAATATTCGACACATAGTTATTTCACCTAGGCCAAACAAAGTGAGATTGCCTATAAGACTTCCAGTAGGTGGAAATAACTTATTCTCCAACGAAGAATTTTCTCAAAAACAGTTATTCGTTGTAGAATATATGGCCAAATCGAAGTTAAATGAAATGTTCTCAAGTCTATTAATTTAGAAGATCAAATTTCTGGTACTTTGTTATATGGGTTGGTAAAATTGGTAGAATATTACCTAGGCTGCAGATTCTATTATGTGCTGATACAAACAGGTTTACTTATTATAGTTCTGATATTTAATTTTAGTTTTCTTCTATTCAGTGTTTAAAGTCTTTAAGTAAATTCAATTCTTCTTATAAATTTAGTTTAATTTACTGCTCATCAAAATGCAACTGTGTTATATGGGTATTCAGAAAGGACTGTTAAAAGCAAGCCTATAAATTTAAACAATTACCGCTTCAAGAATCGATACGGCCATTTATAGTTTAACTCCATAACTTCTGTTAGCAGTGTTTATTTGCTTAGCGTGTATGTAGTCACGTTTTATTAAATATAACGAACTTTACAACTACCGTTATATTTTATGTCCTTGGTATCACTTTTTTAATTGTTTTAAATGTTTATTTCACTTTGAATTGTTAATAAAGTCCAAAATATCCATTTTATATTTTCACATAACAGTGTCATATTGTATTTATCACAGATGTTCCTTTTCTGCTCCTAATCCTGCTCTTTTTCAATGATTACAGTTTAGACAACATTGGCATCACCTTTGCCGTGAATCGAGTTTGTTTTACTTACGCGACTGCATTTTAGGTTATTGAAACACACTAACTTTCTTTTATAATTTTACAAGTAACTTAATTATTTATAATTCAAATTATACACAATGCTTCTACTTAATTTATAATTTCATTCACACTAAAACTAACTTATTCTATATCGGTTAAATACAATGATTTTGTTCTTACTTGCCTTTGTTTTATTTAGGCTAATTTTAATGATTAAAATTTGATTTATTTATGCTATACGGTAAGTTTAATTTAATTTAGCTTAAGCTTGTTATCATTTGTGTATTTACTGTGGTTTAATTTACTCTTTAAAATCCCGAAGTTACTTTATAAAGATATTAATTTTGACTGCTCTAGGCTAGGCTATATAAGTTAGGTTGGTAGGTTCATACTGAATCTTACATTTCATTGTATTTTTATTTGTTAACCAGGACTCTTTAACTTTGAAATTATTTAGATATATATACAAAATGTTACACCATATAATATTGCAGTTTTGATTTTGTAGAATTACTCAATGTATGCTACTTTTAATATATTCTAAATTTGTTTTTTTTCCCGAAAATCCCCAATATTATTGTCGGACAGATGGTACAATTTGTTTGAAATATTATTACAAAAAAGATAAAATAAAAATTTTATGTTAGGTCATAAATATAGGGGTTGCATAAAACCCTTAACTTTAAGGTGTACGACAACAAGAATGCCCCCAAAAACTTTGTCGGACAAGCAGGTTACCACTTAGTTATATATATATTTTATAAACTATTCTGAAAAAATCAGCGGTTAGGTACTAAATTTTATGACGTCATAACTTTGCCATGTTCGGGGTGTCGGACGCGCAGTAATGACCAATCATATTTGTCCGACAAAATGTTTTTCGCTTTCTACACAAAACAAACTATCGATTAAAGGAAAGATTATTGTTTAGGTTATACATTTTTTTACCGCATCAAATCAATGACTTTGGCGGGTTCTCAAAGGAAAACGCCCCGCTACCGAGAATTGTTGCAAATAAAAATGTTGTCCGACTCGACTTAAATAAGAGATATACGAAGTCTCAAGAGTTAGGTAATCATAAACTTTTAAAGGCCTGGGCCCTAGGACTATAATTAAATAATTTAAATCCTAAGAAAGGTATCTCTAGTCTACAAAACAATTACTTTTCTAATTTCACTGTCACCCTTTCTACAAATTTCTAAATGTTGCTAGAACTCACTTGATATACTTTTTATATCATCCACGATCATATTGTATTTTGCTAATTCCTCATCTATTATTTGGCCAAAATGCTAAAGAGCTGTGTATTTTCTTAAATTTGCTTTAACTCTGCCAAAAACTACTAGCAAAATCTTTTGTACAGTATTTGATTTTTTTATCTTTATTTAAAATTTTGTTGATACTGTTTATAGTACCTCTATTATTTTTAAAATCTTGTACAATTATATCATTTAATAATCTTGCATCTAAGCATACCGCAGTCTGATTTCATTTGATCTTTATACTACTGGTACAATTATTGGGTTAAAGGATAGACCATATCTTGATATTTTGTTGGTATCAGGTAATTTCGTTCTAAAAATGGTTTATTATCAAATACTTTAATCTCGTGCTGATATTTATTGTACCTTCCAGGCTGTTCTAAAAATGATGTGCTTATATTTTATTTAAAGTACCTGGAGACCGAGCTAAAGCTCGATTATAAGCAGGGCTATGATTTCAATAATTTGGATTATTGAGTTTTGAGGTTAGGCCTAAAACATTAAACAACTAAATAAAGGGTATATACAACATTAGGCTTACCTGTAATAAAAATACAGTTTAAAGGATTAACCTCAATCTCAACGCTATGCCTCAGAAATAAGTCAGGCCTAAATTAAAGTATTATTTCAATATCGATTTATTCCTAGGGCCTAGTTCGCTCACGTCAATAACTACTATTATTGCTAATTTCCGTGAACATCGTTTAGGTTTGGCCTATAACATTAAACAACTAAATAAAGGGTATGTTTATTATGTATTCGTTGCCATGGTGACTATAAATAGATACAACATTTTAGGCTTACCTCTAATAAAATATACAGTTTAAAAGAAAGCAGATCATTATTGTAATGGCATTGAAAACATTTGCATCAGCTGTGCTTTGTATTGTTTAAAATGGACAAATTTCACTTTTTAATTTAATAAAAAGACGTAGAAAACGAATTTTCCCAGACTGGTGACCATTTCCAATCGATTTCTCGTGGCCAAAAGCCTAATATAAAATAAAAAAATAAAAAATCCTTAGACGGAGATTCCAGATCCATTTAGCAGACAAACAATTATCTCTCGCTTTAGAAGATAAGATAATAAATAATATGGTTTTATATACCTACATCACATTTTTGATCAGTGTGTAATATCTTTGATTATGGAGACCTTCAATGGTGAAGTTAAGTCACTAAACGTTTTGATGACTCTTCAAAAACCCACAACTAGAAAATCTGGTTTCTTTTTTTCTTTTTAAATTGCTATTAAACTGTACATAGTTAAAAATCATTAATTATAGTTGTAAACCAATGCTAACAATTAAGGCGTCTTTCAATTTGTAATAAAACATAAATTAAAACTGAACAATTTGGAGTTTTTCTAGTCCCTAGTTTTAATGGAATTTTCCTATGAAATTGTTAAATGGCCGCCATTTTGATATTTATTAACCAATTTTTGCAATTAAAGTGTCATTCGATTTGAAATGAAAGGGGCTTCAAATTTAGTGTCTAGTACAATTTTGTTTTAGAAGCTGGTTTTCATGGAATTTCACTTTAAAAATTTGAAATGGCCGCCATTTTTAAAATTTGACGAGAGTGTTCAAAGATATTTTTGGAAAATGTTTATAGCTATAGAGTTAAAAATTAATGTATACCAAGTTTTATAAAAATATCTCCAAGAGCTTTTGAGTTATTAATTTTTTTTTATATACAAAATGGCGGATTACGGCTAAAATAAGCCGAAATCAAAAATTTTATACCACATTTTCCACTTATTTTGGCATGTAGAATCTGAATCTGCATAGCTCGCTACAAAAATAACTAAAAAATTGTTAAATTTTAAAGAATTATGCTTTTAGGGTAATTTTGGTTGTTGTAGACAATTACCAAGAAATTATGTTTTAGTTTTTTGTCGATAACTCGGTTATCCTTTGACCTACTGAAACTACAAAAAAACAAAAAACATTTTGTCTGTCGTTAAAAATGGAAAATATTTTGTCTCTTGTGCATTTTTTTGTAAAGTTAACGGACTTTCAAGATATTCCACGTTAAAAGTTTGTAACGGCCGCAATTTTGAAAAATAAATTTTATACTTTGTGTTTGGTACACTTGTTAATCGTAACATATAAAATGCTTAATCCAAATTTTAACTTGATATCTTATCTATTTCCAGAGTTACAGCATAGATCATGAATAATAAAATAGATCATGCATGCATACGGAGGCTGTCTGCCGGAAAAAAGGTTGTCGGGAAAATAGTGCATGATCGCGCCGCGAGTTAGCGCTAGGGAGAAATCTACACCCCTAAAACAATACGAAATAATTATTATACTTCCCATAAAGCTAGAGAACAGGAAATTGGTACATTATTTCTTGCAATACATTTATACAATGTAAACCATATTTCCTTTCATTCACGTCCTTCTTAGGGGTGAAAATGAGATAACAACCCCTAAAACAATACAAATTAATTATTATACTTCCCATAAAGCTAGAGAGCTGGAAATTGGTACATTCATTTCTTACAAGATATATATATAAAGTAAACCATATTTGTATTTTTCAGTGTGCTGCTAAGGGCTGAAAATGTAACAACAACCCCTAAAACAATACGAAATAATTATTATACTTCCCATAAAGCTAGAGAGCTGGAAATTGGTACATTTATTTCTTACAAGACATTTTTACAATGTAAACCATATTTTCTTTTATTCACATGCTTCTTAGGGGTGAAAATGAGATAACAACCCCTAAAACAATACAAATTAATTATTATACTTCCCATAAAGCTCGAAAGCTGGTAATTTGTACAATTATTACAAACCAAATTTCTATTTTGTAGTGTTCCATCAGCTTCGATTATATTACAACGATTTGGAGCTTTTTCATTATTTTTTCACAAAAATCGTCAATATCTCGAAAACGCTGCGTTCAAGAGCATTTTTGACGATCCTCGACCCCTCTTTAGGAAGCACCATCTTTGCCAGTTACGGGCATACAACGGTAAAGTGTATATGCCCCTGGGGGCTCTCCCCCCACCCCAAGTCGAATTTTGACTTCTACAAATTGGGTAAAGTAAGTGACAGACGGGTCAAAATAAATGTTTTTTAATGCAAAAAACACGTTTTATTCCGTCGATTGCAATGATTTGAAGCTTTTTCATTGTTTTTTCACAAAAATCGTCTATATCTCGAAAACGCTGCGTTCTAGAGCATTTTTGACGATTCTCGACCTCTCTTTAGGAAGCACCATCTTTGAAAGTTATGGGCTATACAACGGTAAAGTGTATATACCCCTGGGGGCTCTCCCCCCAAGTCGAATTTTGACTTCTACAAATTGGGTAAAATAAGTGAGAGACGAGTCAAAATATATGTTCTTTATTGCAAAAAACGCGTTTTATTCCGTCGACTTCGATTATATTGCAATGATTTGAAGCTTTTTCATTGTTGAAGTTATACTTCTTTGCGCCCGTTGTAATCGTAATGGGGTGTCGGTCGAGAAACCGCGTCACGCGTTAGGAGTAAAATCCGGAAAGTGCCTTTTTATACGTTTCTTCGAATATTCGTATACTTTCCTATACTTCAAAACGTCGGATTGATTTGAAACTTTACACACTTATCAAGGACCGATGACAATGCAATATTAATTTTGTTGGGTGTAGTAAGTGAGCATTGATCATGGACCACAGAACTCGATGTGATTTTCACCCCCTTCAAAACGTCTGATTGATTTGCAACTTTGCACACTTACTAAGGACCTATGGCAATGCAATATTAATTTTTTTGGGTATAGTAGGTGCGCACTGATCATGGTCCCCTGAACACGTTTACGGCAGTCATTAAAAATATTATATACAGGGTGATTCACGACGATATGCAGAAACTTCGGGTGCTCATTCATTTTGTTGGGTGTAGTAAGTGAGCACTGATCATGGTCCCCAGACTAACTGTGACCAACCAAACAGATGCAACGATAGTATTCATAAGCGTATTGTTTTTTCATAAAAATCGTCAATATCTTGAAAACAGTTTGTTCTAGAGCATTTTGACGATTCTCGATCCCTCTTTAGGAAGTACCACCTTTTCCAAATATGGGTTATACAACGGTAAACTGTATATGCCCCTGGTGGCTCTCCCCCCCCCCCCCCCGAGTCAAATTTTGACTTCTAAAAATTGGGTAAATAAGTGAGTGACGAGTCAAAACATGTTTTTTAATGAACAAACACATTATTCCGTCAGAGATTATTGACAATTCTCGACCACTCTTTAAGTGACACGTAAATATATACATTTTTACCTCCATTTGTTACAATTTGTCAACATTTACCATCAGACTGATTGTATTATACTTCTGCTTACACCCAGGGGCGGACTGGCCCGCCGGCCCACCGGCCAATGGGCCGATGCGCCTTCTTTGCACCCTCGTCCAAAAGTATTCTTTAAAATTCAAATAATGAGCCGAGTCACATTTCTAGAAAGCGAGAGGAAACTCAGAGTAAAAATTTCGGGAAAACATAAAGTACGGTGTGATCTGTAGTTGACACTGTCAACAAGCGATAGCAAAGCAGCTCATCTCTCGTACATGTACCTACTACCGACTACCGAGTAGCACTCTGTGGTCTGAGCGACTTAAAAAAGCTGGCCGCTTCCCGCACCATTTTATGCCGAACCCGAATAAAAACTTCACAGCATCGGTGTCGTCTGTCGTTTCGTAAACTGCAGTAACGAAAACGTAAAACTTTAAAGTGTGTGAAGAATGTGAGCTGTAAATTATTGTGTCTCTTTTATTTTAAACTTAATTTGAGTCAAACGCTTCAATTTATTTGGATATTCCCTACACAGGATACATGCACGTAAGTAGAATCGTAACATATTGAGGTATGTTTCGTATTTATGTATCCTAACAATGTAGTAACAGCCCGAAAAAATAAATTCACCCTAAACAAAATATAGCCTGAAGTTCCAACTTATAGTCTCTAATCCCAGTATGTTCCAAGCAAATATTCCCATTATGAACTATATATATACAGATTGTTGAAAAAGTCTGGAACCGGTTTAATATTTCGTATATATAGATAATTTTAAGGTAGATGTGATTGAGGAACCTACTCTAAGTAAAAATACTATTTTATTATGCTTTCAAAAAATGTATCCGCCATTTTGGATCCGATATTTTGAATGTAACTTTGTTTTTTTAAATGGGTAGGTGATCATATGCGATACATCATTTCGATGTAGAATTTCAAGAGAAAACCAACGGTCAAATTTGCACATCCATATCTTTAACCGATTAAATAAACAGTACCAGGAACTTTCACATACTTTCTCACAAACATATTTAAATTATTAAACAGATTCACTGTGACTTCATAATTGTAGGTGGGGTAGGAGAGGTGATTTAAAGTAGGAGATTAACTAATAAATATTATTATTATTATTATCTAGAGAGAAAACTATTCGATCGATTTCGAACAAATTTGCACCAAACACGTAAATTAGGGCTGTGCACGAAAAAAGGTTTTGAAAAATTTTGAAAAACAACCCTCTTTATGGCCAAAAAACCATCCAAAATCAGTTATTATTATTATTATTAGCTAAACGAGAATTTTTAGAAATATGCGTTTTTTGCATATCGTAGGGTACATTATGGGCTACAAATAAGCCAAATTTTATCAAAATCGGTAGAGCCGTTTTTTTACAAAAAAATAATAACTGATTTTTTGGGGGTTTTTTGGCCAAAAAGGGGGTTGTTTTTCAAAATTTTTCAAAACCGATTTTCGTGCATCTATACAGGCGTACTGGACATGTCTGGTGCAAATTTGGTTGAAATCGATTGAATAGTTTTCTCTCTAGCTTTGTATACATACAGACATACAGACAGACATTTTGTAAAAACCACTTTTTTGGACTCAGGGGGTCCCAAAACGGATATTTCCACAAAAATATCTCGATTTTTTTTGCGATCACTATACTTTCTCTATAGCCTACTATAGTATAGTGAGAAAGTAAAAAGGCGACCAAAAAACCAGGAATTTGTGTTTTCCGATTTTGACCCATTTTGCTGTACTATTTAAAAAAATACTAATTACTATTCTTTTTGGATTTAGAATTTAAATAAGCTTTCAAACCATATGCCACACAACGATATTTGGGAGTATTTAAAATATTTGTGTATCAGCCATTTTGATTTTTTCAAAATTTATTTCGAGTGTTTCAACCAAATATCGTTGTGTGGCATATCGTTTGAAAGCTTATTTCATTCTAAATCCAAAAATAATATTAATTAGTATTTTTATTTTAATAGTACATCAAAATAGTACATCAAAATAGATCAAAATCGGAAAACACGGTTTCGTTGTTTTTTGGTCGCCATTTTTAATCGGTTAAAGATATGGATGTGCAAATTTCACGGATGGTTTTCTCCTAAAATTCTACATCGAAATGATGTATCACATGACCACCTTCCTATTTAAAAAAACAAAGTTATATTCAAAATGGCGGATCCAAGATAGCGGATATTTTTTTTGAAATCTTAATAAAATTGTATTTTTACATAGAGTAGTTCTTCAATCACATCTACCTTAATTTTTTTTTCATATACGAAATATTAAACCGTCTCCAGACTTTTTCAAAACCCTGTATTTATATATTCTAACAATTAATTGACATAATTCAAGGCCCGGAAAAAGAAATACGAATTAGTAACTTACTTTAAAAGTCATCAACTGATGAAGAACTAGTGTAACTTTCTGACGGTTCTTCACACGTTACTAGAGATTTACTTTCGCCGTCCAATTGCCTTATCTTACCTTATCTTGTTTACTATTCCGGATCTTCAAACGTGCCTATTTCTCTATTTCAGTAAAATCTTTGGGAAAACTTCGTAACGAGTTTGAATTTGAAGATGTCAAGAAGGCTGCTAACATATTTGTGTCTTTCATGACTGCTTCCATCAACAAAAAAGTAGATGAAGACCCTTCTTTAGATGCAGACAAATTGTGCATTCAGACAGAACTGAAAAAAAAAAAAAAATACAAACGGCCAAGAGAGTATATGGTGATTGTGACATAAATGAAGATGCTTTTGTCAACTCAACTGAAGAAGACTAATTCAGGATAAAAGTGTATTGTGTCATTGAACTCGAGATTTTCAGATAAAAAATACTTAGGCCTATATTCGACCCTAGAAGATTTCCTGAATTTAAAAAAATGGACTGAGACGACATACCTTGGACGAAATTTTTAGATTGGTACAAAATGTAGACAGATAAAAACTGAAAGAACTTTAATACTTGTTTGAAGTATTGTCTCATTTAAACTTGACAATCGAAGAAAGTTTTTGAGATATAAAATATAATAATGAGTCGAGCAATGATGAATCCGATGAAGAGGAAAATAAGACTTGCTCTAATACATCAGAATGCAAGCAGTGTATCAATTGTGTGTTCAATGCGATATATGAGTAGGCCCTAAAACATGTACTCTGTATAATTCCCTGAACTGAACTGGTCTATAAGTTTAATTTAAACATCCCTTTGACACAAGTTAACTGTGAGAGAACATTCTCTACACTCAAATTTGTAAAATCAAGACTTCGAGCAACATTGAACCAAGATAGTTTAGAGGCCCTTATATCTTATTTAGAGGGCTCTATCTTAATCAAAATAGAAAGAGAGAGGACAATCACTTTCTTAGACAATGATGTTGTGATAGCTAAGCTGTGTGAAAAAACCGAGAAAACGAAGGGTCTCTTGATGTATTGAATATACTTTAAACCAGAAGAAAAATCATAACTTAGTAGTTATTTTATTTTATCACAGCTCAAAGACTTTAAAGTAATTTATAAAATTATTTAATGAAATTTAGCTTTGTTACATGATTTTAGTTGTGACATTTGTGTAAATAGTTTAATTGTTGTAAGATATACATTGTTTTTCAGAATTATCTCATACTTTAATTTCCATCTCTTCATTACAAAATTTGACAAAGTTTTAAGCCTAAACCAAAACAATCTTGATGAAGTTAAACTTTAAAAAATAATGAGATCAAAAAAGCATCAAAAACAAATTCACAAATGATAGTTTATTTTATTTTCTTAGTCGGCTGTTAGAACCAAATAATAAAACAGCCTGTTTAAACAATTAGGCTTACAGTTTGTACTCAGTCAATGCAAACACAGTTTAGTCAATAATGAATTGTTATTTTTACTAACAGAATTTTTGTTAACGCATGTTTTATGTGTTAAAATATATCATGGAAAATTTGATGTAAATTTGCAGCGCCATTGTACAGCTATTGCAGGTTGTAAACAGGAAGTACATGATTTATTATATAAATGTAAGGGACAATACAAATATAATAAGAAAGAACCTAAGAAAATCATTTGTATTTTATTTACAAATATACTTTCAGATTAGCATAAAATCGTGTGTATGGGATGTCATTTTCCATACCCTCAGACCTTCTGATATGCGCCTTCAGGCTATTCAAGGTTTACGCCCTAATGAAGGACCCAGTCCGCCCCTGCTTACACCATGAATTATTCCCGTGAGAAGAACGGGTACAACAGCTGCAATATGCCTATAATTTGATAGAGTTTGTTATTTTGATAAAAAATATAACATATAAATAATACAAATATCACAAATATGCCTACAGTTGTATAAAATCATATCTAAATAATCTTTATAATTGTACACATTTACCAAGTTAAGAATCTCCTCAACATAGTAATGTATAATTGTATATGCCTACATAAAGTTATTACTTTTTAAATAGTACTTTTTAAATTATTATTAATTTCTGAGGTGTATCTAATTATTCTGCCTGTGATTTTTCACAAGAAATTACTAATTAAATATTGTACTGTAAAAGAATTTAAAAAATTCAACATTTTTAAGATTACATCACTGACAAAGCCTTATGTTGTATTTTTTATTCTTCCATTTGAAACCTACGACAACTAAATGCATTCTTTGTCTTCAACAACAATCGTTTAACATTGGCCTAGGCCGATTTCAGTATTTCTAGTTTATGTTGTAAACTATTAAAATGTAAAAGGAATTAATAATAAATCGACCACGCAGCTGGACCGCTGACGTGAGTTGAGCAAATTTCCAAAATTAAGTTTATATGCCTATGTTTTAGGGTTTCAACCAACAATTTGGGAAATAGGTCTACTCACGAAAACGTTGAACAGCTGTCTGTGTGTACACAATATATTAGTAGAATTTGTTTCCTCCTAGTGGCCTCGCGAGTTTGCATCACTTGGCTTTGAACTGGGTTCTTTTATGGTATTTTACGTTTTTGTCGATTTTGGGGGAACCAAGCGAGCTATAAGGTCGCGTAAAAATAATGCTCAGAATATCATCCTACATTTATATTGTTAGAAAAAACTCTAAAAAAATTTCATTCTCGTAGTAAAAATCTCAAAAAATAGTTACTTCCGGTCAAAAAACGTACTTCCGGTTGTTGGATTTTTTGGCTAACGAACTCGTCCGAGCCACATAGACAACCAACACGTTGT